>LVKB01000089.1:0-11072 GCA_002087885.1 Hepatospora eriocheir
AGTGAAAAATTAGGAGGACCGGGGAAAGTTGTACAAATAGATGAATCTCTTTTTAGAGGTCGTCGAAAGTACAACCGATGAAGACTTCTTCTTGATAATTTTATGGGGATTAATGGCATTAACAATCGTACTAACAACTTTGGTAATAGAGTTGATGGACCATGGGTTTTTGGAATGGCAGAACAAGGCTCCAGGAAAGTCAAAATGTTTCTTGTGGAGAAACGAGATAGAGACACTTTGCTGCCACTGTTGCTTGAACATGTGGATACGCAAAGAGTCATTGTCTCGGATGGATGGAAGGCGTACTGTGGATTAAACTTGTATTTTTGTGGCCACAATATGGTAAATCACAGTGAAAATTTTATTGACCCAACAACTGGGTGTCATACTCAGTTGATTGAGTGTGTTTGGAGCCACGCCAAACTTAAAATAATGGCGAATAAAAGAGGAACAACTATTTCCTTATTACAAAGCCATTTAAGCCTTTTTTGCTTTTGTTACCGATTTAAAGGATCGGAGTTTGAAGAATTTATGAGAATATTAGATGGCAAGCATTAATAAATTTAGTTGACTTTTTTTTATTTTATCAATTTATTAAAATTTATGGGGCGCCAATCCAATTGACGGATTAAAACTAAAAAATGGGGCGCCAATCATGAAATGGGGCGCCAATCAAAACGGTGCCGATAAAATTAGTAGACAAATTCGTAATATATTCGTAGATACATGTACACTTTATTACTTTATAACAAGTGATTAAGTTGAAAAACTATATCTTAAAGCTAATAAGTTGTCAAAAGTTGCCAAAATATGCACAGAGAATGGTTCATTTGTTACGATCAATATAAAAATAAAACACACCTTTTCTTTGATCCAATTGAGTTAATAATTTTTAATTATCAATAATTCAATTTTAGATATAATATGAAAAATATCGAAAAATGAATGATATGATTGCTTCTTTAAAAAATCTTAAAATTTAGATATGTGATGTACTCAGTATAACCAATAAAAATGATGTTATATTTTAGTAAGATTATTTATTAAACATAATTTAAAACACTCCTTTCGAAACTATAAAGGAAAAATTTGATAATAAAATATGGTTCACAAAGAATATTTTATTTTAAATAATACAAAGCGTTACATTAAATACAGTCTAGCCGAAGGACATGACAATATGGAATTGGATATTTGAAATGTCTAAAATAAATTAAACAAAATTTTGAAGAGTACTATGCTTCTATAAGTATAAATGAACCAATTAATAACACATCTTCATAAATTGACATACAGTATTGATCAAAAAAAAGTGACCACTTTAAAAATATGATAAATAAATTAAATAAAACATTTTTAATAATAAATCATAAAAATAACATGTTTCTATTTCAAAAATAAATAAAAATTATACTTTTATTGATAGTTTATAAAAAAATATATGAAAAAATTGTTCAAAAAAAAAGTGACCACTTTTCTCATTTTCCCTCCAAAATTGACATAAAAACGATGTTTTTGTACTAACCAATGAGTAGAAAATTTAATTTTGAAACTAAAGTGTTGATTTATGAGAATCTAAAGCAATGATTGAGTTAAAGGGTTATTTTAGAAAAAAGAAATGTTTCAAAAACTACAGTTTTTAATATTAATAAAAAGTTGTTAGAAAACTTACCAATCACCAAAAAATTTGGATTTGGTCGTAAATAACTTTTAAATAATTCATTGAAGAATGAAATTTATTCTATTTATGACAAAGATCATAAACAAAGTATTATGGAAATCAAGAGTAAATTAGAAAAAAGTTTTGTGATAACTGTTTCAAGGTCTACTATTTCAAGAGTATTGAGTAACTTTGGATTAATAACTGCTAAACCAGCTCAAAAACCTCTGTTAAGACCTTAAAACATAGTAAAAAGATAAAAACTTGCTGAAAAATTTTTAGGTATTTCGAATGATACCTTAGATAGCATTATTTTTTCTGATGAGTGCAAGTTTAATCTTTTTACATCTGATGGTATTAGACATGTTCGTTATTTACCAAGTGAAAGGTATAAATTTGAAAATACAGTAGGTATAGTTAAACATGGTGGAGGAAGTATAATATTCTGGGGATGTATATCATTTAAAGGTGTTAAAAGACTTGTTGAAATTGATTCAACGATGACAGCTAGAGTTTATAAACAAATTTTAGCTCAAAATTTGAATGTTCAGCTAGAGAAATGGGTCTTGATGAATATATTTTCATGCATGATAATGACCCAAAACACACCTCCAGACTTGTAACTGATTGGATTGATAAAAAAAACATTGATGTTTTAGATTAGCCTATACAGAGTCCAGATCTCAATCCAATTGAAGCTGTGTGGGCTTATGTAAAAACCAAATTATCAAAATTTGCTAAATTAAATAAAAATGAATTAAGAGAAAAAATTAAAGAGGTTTGGTGTGGAATACCTAATGATTTGGTGTTTAAATATATAAGAAGGTTTCATAAACGTTATTTAGAGGTTTTTAAAAATAAATGACATAATGATAAGTATTAAATTTTAAAATGGTCACTTTTTTGAACAATTTTTTTATATTTTTTAATAAACTATCTGTAAAAGTATAGTTTTTATTTATTCTTTGCTACTTAATTTTTATTTTTTTCAAAAAAATGTGTTAGTTTCGTGTTTTGTTTTCAGAAATACTAAATATTGCTTATTTACTCTTTTTTTAAGTGGTCACTTTTTTTTTGATCAATACTGTATCTAGTTTTGAACCAATAAAAAAACCTTATGGTATTCTTCACAAAATTATATCAGTATTCAATGATCATATTGACAAATTGCTTTTTATAAGATTATTAAGAGATCTAATTCTTGTTACTCCATCTTTGTTTAAACAAACAAAAATCTTGTGGATAATTTGATTATTAAAAATTATAAAAGGTTGTATTAGATTATTACTGATAATGTCTATTTCTTCCCTTCTATGAAAGATTTAGTACATGATCCGTGATATACATGGAGCTAAAATATTTTTACAAATAAATATCGAATAGTATTTTTTTAAATAAAAATTGATAGTAATGACACTTACAAGACAGCTTTTACACTACCAAATGGCTTGTATGTGTTTATAAGGATGCTTTTTGTGTCAAAAAATTCTAAACATATTTTTAAGCGTATAATCAACAAAATTTTAAATGGTTTAGATTTCGTTAAAGTATATTTAGAAGAAATCTTAATACATAATGAAAATATAGACAATTATATTCAACATTATAAAATTGTACTTGAAAGACTGAAAACCAGAATTTCGAAATAAACTTCAATAAAAGTAAATTTATTTAATCTGAAATTAGATAATTTGGGCTCATCATTTTTTTTCAAGGAATAAAAACTGTTATAAGTAAGATATTATATAATAAATCTCTACGAATTTCATAAATAAAACAGTTTTATATTTTTTTTGGGTTTGTGAATTGGTTTATGGACTTTTTACTTGATTTAACCAACATACTTTTACCCTTAATTGATAAACTGAAGAATATCTTTAAACTTTTTGATTGAACCACAAAAGACAAAATCGTCTGTTTTAAGATATTTGATTTATAGTGGTAACTAAAAAATTGCAATACCCGTAGAGGTTACATACAAAAGCAATGGCTTCAGAAACTAACAACAAATTTTTAATGTTAATGAATACATAAAAAAGATTTTATAGTTTTTTAAAATAAAGTCTTTATAAATTACATATGATGAAAAACTAAAAGTGATTGAACAAAAAATTGTAAAAAAATATTTTTTTTATTTTCTTTTTGTTTTATATTTAAAAGATGTTGTACGACGCTTATTTTATCATCAAATAATTTTTATAGCAAATGATAATTTGTACTTTAATTATTCTTATAAAGAATTTTTGAATAAAAATTTTAAAAATAAATTACTGTTAAGATAAAATTTATTATAACGAGAAGAACAGTAAAGAATACAAAGTAAATGATGATGAGATGTTAAAGTTTACCTTTAAGAGATACGAAATTCAATATAAACAACAAAAGATTTTAATTTTATATTACCTCATAATAAAGCATTTAATTAATAAAGAGAAAGCATAAAGAATTGCTTAATAAAAAGCTAACATTGATAAACTGTAAATATTAAAAAACTTTAATATCAACAATTCCATATTATTTAGTGTGATAAAAATATATTATGAATATGATAATTTTGATAGAAAACTTGGTTATGAAGTAGTTAAATTTTTTAAAATTAGAAGTAAGTAATAATTGAAAAATAGGATATAATAAATTTAAAGCGTAGATTAGAGAAGATTTAAATTTAAACTTCATAACAGGAACGATAAGGAGAAAGTTTTACCAGATATATTTTCAAGGATACGGGTTTTTAAAGAAACTCTTATTGTGTAAAATAAACATTTTTAAAAGATTTAATTTTTCTAAAAATCGATTGTGGAAGAATAATAATTTTTGAAAGTCTGTTTTATGAAGTGAAAAAACTAAAATAAATCCTTTTGATCTTGATGGAATGGTTTATGTCAGAAGACTAAAGAATGAAAGGTTTAATGAAAGGTTTATGACATTAACCATTAAATATAGTGGAAAATTATTAATGATTTTAGATTGTTTTTCATCTAAAAGTGTTAGAAACTGTGAAATTATTAAAGAAAACATGGATAGATTAAAATATACTAAAATTTAAAAAATTTATGGTCTCAATAAGAAAATTAAATATGGGATAAAATTATTTATAATAACAATACAATAACCCAAACATATATCAGTATTACCTACGGTTTTATTTGAAAATAAAGATTTTATGGTGTTTAAATGACCTTTAAACCCCTCTGGTATAAACCCAATAGAACACCTTTAGACTATTTTGAAGAGAAAAATACATTTAAGAAACTAAAGAATATTAAAGAATTAGAAAAATATATGGTTAAAGAATAGCATAAAATACCTAAAAAGTATGTAAAAAGTTTAATTTATTAATGAATAACAAATTTTTCATTGTTTAAGTAAAAATGTATTTTATTAAGTGTTAATAAATATTATTTTAATTTTTTTGTACAATTACTTTTAAATTTCATCATATGTTAATTATAAAGACTTTATTTTTAAAAAACAAAACCCGTTTTTAAAATGTATTTATTAATATTATGATGTTGTTTCGATCGGCGCTGACGTGAGTGAACTATCGATATTAATGCGTTGGTGTTCCATCGTAGTTCTAAGGTAAAGGTAATTGTTCATCTTTACTTTATACTCACTCATCCATTTATTTCTTATGTTCTTTGTCTTTTTCAAAATATAATAATTTTGCATCGGTAAAAAATTATTTAAAAATTTAAACATAAAAATGTTCTATTTAGAACATTTCATTTTCTATAACGTTTGATTCCTTATCAGGGATTACGTCAGGTTGTCCCCTTTTGAACAATTTCAGTCTTCTAAAATTAAACCATTCAAGTTTCCTTAATAAATCAATTGAGCTGAATTTTTACCATAATCTACTTGGACCACTTTAAAAGGTCCTTCATAAATACTTTCACTTTTATTTAAAAGATTTCTTCTTACTAAAACATTAGCATCTTCAAAGTGACAAACTACTCTTCCTTTATTTTCACGTTCTAAATCGTTACTAACCTGTTCTTCTTTTCTTTTAAGGGCAACTTCGATTAACTTT
This sequence comes from Hepatospora eriocheir, assembly GCA_002087885.1. Lineage (NCBI taxonomy): Eukaryota > Fungi > Microsporidia > Hepatosporidae > Hepatospora > Hepatospora eriocheir. The sequence goes on from LVKB01000089.1 coordinate 5,694, forward strand.
TCCTATCAATATCTACCCTTAAATCAAATTTTCTAACTTGAAATACCATTTCAATAGGAGTACATCTCAAAAAATGATGATAAGTACTATTTAAAGCATATGCTGTCTTTTTTACAACATCTTTAAGAAAACAATTATCGTAGATTCTTAGACATTGTCCTAAACTTCTATGAACTCTTTCAACAACTGAATTAGCTCTTGGATTGTAACTAGTTGTAGGACTATGGTAAATTTTATAACCTTCTAATAATTCTTTAAACTGATTATTAAGAACTGTGTTCCTCTATCACTTATAACGATTTCAGGTAAAGGATATCTAAGAATCCATTCATTATAAAATGTCTTAGTGATAGTTACACTACTTATATCAGAAACAATTGCAAATTCAACATATCTACTGAATACATCAATCATTGATAAAACGTAAAATTTATAATTATTTTCTTCATGATTAAGAGGGCCGTAAATGTCTATACCAACCTTTTGCCAGGGTATTTCAGCTGCAATAAAACCTTTAAGCTCGCCATAGCTTCTTCCGCTAACTTTATTGCGGGCACATTCAACACAGTTTTGTGTTACTTCTTCGATCAATTTGCTTAATCCAGCAAAGTCGAAATATACTTTCATAGTTCTTTTAAGTTTTTCTATTCCAGGATGCATTAAATCATAATGCCATAACTTTAATAACTCTCTTTCTTCATTTAAATCAAGATTATTTTCATCAGATAAGTGATAACATCTGGACAAAAAATCAGCACCAACATTTTTCTCTCCTTTGACATATTTAATATCTAAATCATATTCAGAGAGAAGTATCCTTCACCTTTGGACTCTTTGCAACTTTGATTCATCTAAGAATTGTAAGTTGGAATGATCGGTCAAAATTGTTACTTTGCTTCCATAAACGATACCTCTAAAATGCTTTAAACTTTTCACAATAGCTAAAGCTTCTTTTTCAATTACAGTATATTTCTCTTGTGCACCTTGCAACTTACATGAATATACACCAACAATTCTTCCTTCCTGTAATAGTACGCCTCCTATACCTCTGTCTGAAGCATCTGTCTGTAGCTCAAAAGGTAAACATTTCTTAACATGATACAAGTGTGCTTCCGTTTTTAAAGAATAAATTATTTTTTCTAAAACTTCTTGATGTTTAGGTAGCCATAAAATTTTATCCTTTTTTGTCTATTTCTTGTTAAATCAGTGATGTGAGCAATATGAATACTCAAATTCTTTAAGAAAGGGCGAAACCAAATAATTAAACCATCAAGCTTCATAACATCTTTAACAGTTCTTGGAGGCTTAATATTATCTAAAGCTTCAAGATTTCTTTGTGAAGGTTTTAATCCTTCATAATTCATAAGATAGCCTAAATATTCAACTTCAAAAACTACGAAATTAGATTTGTCGAGGTTTATGGTAATATTAGCATTCTTCATAGGTACTAAAACAGTTTCTACATGAGTTACATGACTCTCTAAATTAGGGCTGTAAATAAGTACGTCATCGACAAAAATTTTAACAAAATCTAAATCACCTAAAATAGTATTCATTGCAGATTGAAAGGTTTTGGGTGCATTACAAAGGCCAAAAGGCATTCTTAAAAATTCGTAATGTCCAAAAGGAAGTGTAAAAGCAGTTTTAAAAACGTCAGATTCTTTTATAGGTATTTGGTAAAACCCGCTGTTTAAATCAATCTGACTGAAAACTTTTGCACCAACAATTTATCTTAAAGTATCATCTACACTCGGAAAAAGATAACCACTTTCCATTGTAATTTTGTTAAGGGCTCTATAATCAATAATGAGCTTAATATCACCATTTTTTTATGTAGTGGAAATGCAGGACTTGCAAATGGCGAGTTTGATTTCTAATAATATTTTTAATTAATAACCTCTGAAATTCTTCCTTAACCTTTTCCCACAGCAGAGCTGGTATAGGATAAGGCTTCTTCATCACAATTTCATTGTTTTTTAACTCTATTGAATGCTCTGCGTTTCTCATCAAACCAATCTCATATGAGTTTTCTTGGTATTGCCTCATCAAGGCAGTAATACTTTCTTTGACAGCATCTAAACTCAAATAGCAGTTAATTTTATTTACTAAATCTCGATCAGGTTCCGCTAATTTAAAATCATTTGATGTCTCAAAAGGTAATTTATCATTATCTAATCTCATGCAGTAATTAACGAAATCCAAGGTGGCATATTGACTTTCAAGGAATTCCAAACCTAGGAGTAAAAGTTCTTGATTATTATCTATTACTCTAAATTTAACTTTATACTTAACATTAGTTAAAAGCTTAAATTCTAATAAAGTATTAAAAATTCCTTTAATTTTAATCCCTGATTCAATAACAGTTTTAAGGTTTTCATTATCATTTACTTCTAACAAATTCTCCTTGCAACTTAACTTATCAAGTAAACTTGAACTGATAATATTTTAGGTTGACCCGGAATCGATTATTGCTTCAGTATACATATCTGATTTATCTAACTTACACTTATAAGATAGTTTGACAACGTTAAGTCTTTTATCTTGTAGTATTAAAAGACTATTTGCGGATGTTGTGGCAGATTCCTTAGCTTTCTTCTTAATAGCCTTTCTTTTGGTTCTACAAAAACGCTCAATATGTCCTAATGTTTTACAATAATCGCAATAATATTTCTCATTAACTTGTTTGATAGGTTGAGTAGTAGGTAAACTCTTATTACTTGGTTTATCATTAGTTAATTTGAAAGTTGAAAAAGTTTCTTTAAGGTTTCTCATTTCCACTAAATGCTTTATAGCATCATCAGCATTCTTTGCTTTAGCGTGAATAACATCATTCATTTCTATATTACTCAAACCGCTTAAAAATAATCGGTATTTCATTACAGGCGTCATCTGATTATTTGTGTTTATACACAAATTATACATGTCTATTAATTCAGTATGCTTAGCATAATACTCTTCAATTTTATCAAAATGTTTACTTTTTAACTTCAGTAACATTCCTTTGTACTTACTATAGTCGGAGAAAGGATAAAAATGAGTAAGAAGAATACTCTTTACCGCACTAAACTTCTCACACGCTTTTACTAGTGTCTTCAATTGTTCTTCAACTAAGCAGGTTTTCAAGATTGCACATGACTTAAGGTCACTCCAACCACAATCCTGTTGTACCTGTTCAAAAGTTTGAATCCATTGGTAAATATCAATTCCGCAACCCGTTGTGAATTTAATCAACTGTATAATTGGTTGCTCTTCGTCAGAGAGGTAGGGTAATTTGGTTTTAAATGACAGCCGTGGAACATCATTCTTGATGTCATCGTTCTTGACTGCCATTAAGCATATTGCCTCTTGATTCAACTCTCTGTTATGCTCTTTATAGACTTTCGACTGGATATCTCTTTTTATTAAATTTAATATTGACGTGAGTGAACTATCGATATTAACGCGTTGGTGTTCCATCGTAATTCTAAGGTAAAGGTAATTGTTCATCTTTACTTTATACTCACTCATCCATTTATTTCTTATGTCTTTGTCTTTTTCAAAATATAATAATTTTGCATCGGTAAAAGTTTATTTAAAAATTTAAACATAAAAATGTTCTATTTAGAACATTTCATTTTCTATGACGTTTGATTCCTTATCAGGAATTACGTCAGGCGCCTTAAAAAGTTTTGGCGCCCCTCGATCGGATTGGCGCTTCAAATTTTATATAAAATAAATTCTAATAAAATTTTTTAAAAAAAACCCTTATAATTTATGAAACATTGCTGCGGATTTTTGTGAATAAAGAATCTTCTTTGACTTTCCTAGAGGAAAGTGGCTATCTAAAATCTATGGTCGAAAGGTTTGTAAATTTTGCGCAGCAACAGACTCTTTGTAAGGTCAAGAAAGAGAGTTGAGCAGATGCACTTCTTTCTCCGATGCAAATCGTGTCAAAGAGAATAAAAATTCTTCGAAAATATTTTTTTGTTATGAAGTAGAGAGAACACTAATTGCTATACCTACCCAGATATTTATTAAGCTAATATTCCTTTATTTTAAGGGTGGGACGGTAAATATGTTATGTCTATCATTCAAATTAAAGGAAAAGAAGATGTAATCAATTGGACAAACACCATAAGGTTGCAAACTCATGATTATATCATGAGTTGAAAACTAGGAGGAGAAGGTAAAGTTGTACAAATCAACGAATCTCTGTTTAGAGGTCGTCGAAAGTACAACGTGGCAGATTGCTTCTTGATGACTTTATGGAGAGTCTTGATTATGCTCGCCCTAAAAATAATTATGGTTAACATGTCAATGGACCATGGGTTTTTGGCATGGCTGAAGAAAGATTTAGGAAGGTCAAAATGTTTGTTGTGAAAAAGAGAGATCGTGATTCTCTGCCTCCTCTCCTACTTGAACGTGTGGATAAGAGTAGCATTATCTACAGTGATGGCTGGAAAGCTTATTCCGGACTAGGTACTGTGTTTAACGACCATAAGGTCGTTAATCATTCTGAAAATTTTATTGACCCCAATACTCGTTGCCATACTCAATTAATTGAGTGTATTTGGGGTCAAGCAAAATTGAAGATAATAAAGAATAAGAGGGGAACTACCTTTACAATGTTACAAGGCCATTTGAGCTTTTTCTGTTTCTGTTATCAATTTAAAGAAGAATCTTTATAAAATTTTTTAAAAATAATAGAAAAAGATAATTAGGATCAAGTGCAAAAATGAAATAAAAAACTTAAATAATATTTTTAAAAAAATTTTTAAACCCATGATTCATTGGTTTAGTAGTATAATAGAACCCTTAGTTAGTGGTCTTGTAGAAGACCTGATAGAATTTCTACGTATTAAAGGCATACTCAAAAGGTATGTAAAGTGTGAAACATGTCTTCTAGATATGAAAACAAAATCATACACTAGAAATAGTGATGGTGTGGCGTTCAGGTATTGTAATAGAAGTTGTAATGACTTTTCTAAGTATGTTTCAATACGCACCAAGTCACTACTATTAAACTTTACTGTACCTCTGAGAGACTTTTTATTAGTGGGTTGTAAATGGTTTTATAACCATACTCATGTACATTTAGGTATTGAGGTGAATATTGGGAAAAAGTCAATTATTTAATACATTGATTTACTTCGTAATCAATGTTTTAAATATAAAACAAAAAATCCAATTCGTCTTGGTGGTGATGGTATGATTGTCCAAATAGACGAGAGTTTATTTAGACATAAACAAAAATATCATCGAGGTAGATAACCAAAAAGAGAGATTTGGGTATTTGGACTAGCTGATTGTTCATTTACTCCGGCAAAAATCTCATTGTATGTTGTTCCTAACAGGACTGCTAACACTCTACTACCAATAATAGAACGAGTTTGTGCTTCA
>LVKB01000035.1:5684-26718 GCA_002087885.1 Hepatospora eriocheir
TATTTAAATTAATAAAGGGGTAGATGAATTATTTTTAAATTATTTTATTGATCACTCCTTTATAATTATCAAAATTAGTTAGTTATGTTTATTTTATTGTTAAAAATTTTTTATAATTAGAGATTATTTACTTAATAAGAATAATTTGATTAAAAATATTTTTTAATAAAATTTTTAGACTTAATTAAATGATTTTTATTCTTATTTTCTTTTTGAAACTGCAGTATCTTAACTACTGCAATTTAACAAAAATCTTATAGTTTTTTAAGTTATATTTATTCATTTTACTCTTTTTGTAAATATTTGATGCAAAACATTTACTTTGTTTAAAAATTTTTAACCGTGAAATTATAAGACAACAGACCAAATAAACAAGACAATGTAAATGAAACGACAGACATAGATACAGAGAAAGACATAAGGGAAATCTTTAAAAGAATATATATATAGCAGACAGTGAATCCTTAATTAATAAACTTACTTCAACACCCTCCACTTTTAGCTTCGGTAATTATAATAAAATTTTTATATTAGTTAAATTTTTCTAGTATTTATAAAAAATAGCAACATATTTAATAAAACATTCAAAGACATCTTAGCACTACAAAAAGATTATATAAATCAAAAAAAAATATTTAAAAACTTACTTAATTTATAAATGAAAAAAACCTAGCTATTAAATTAATCTTTCATAATTTATAAAAACTCACATGTAAATATTTTTTAGTGTATAATTTCATTAATATTATTTACGTAATTGTCATAAAACAACTTTTTTTAATTATAAAAAATAAAACAATCTATTAAAAATGTTTTATTAAAAGTAATAACATCTACTTATTCAAAGATACTCAAGTTAATGAATAAGAAACTAAATTTATAAATTTCATCCTATAATATTATTTATTGTATTAGTAGATTATCGATGTAAGAGTTAAAGAAATCTTTTGAATAGGTTTAAATTAAAAATTCTTTTCTTTGATTGGAATTAAATTCTTTATATTTTAAAAGAAAATAATATTAGACTTACTGGATAAAATAAATTTATTTGTTTTTAAACCTCTGTTTGTTAAATATAATTAGATATTGAAATTGTCTTGTTCTTGATTATAATCTTTTCTTACTTTAATATCTTTTCTTAAATCTTTTACAAAATCAATTAAAAATCCATAAAATGTTTATTAAATTATTTCAAGGAATATTTACAAAATTGATTAAATACATTTTCAAATCTAAGCAGTAAGGCGCTTATGACATTAAAAAATTAGTTTTATAAGTAATTAACTTTTTATATAAAACATTATCAACAAATAGGCTATATATGAGATTTTTATAAATATTTAATTTAAATTTAAATTGGTATCAAATTTAGTCTTGATATTTATTAATTGGAAAATTATAATTTTTTTATAAAATTTAAAAAAATTAGACCCATGATTTACAGGTTATTTTTAGGAATTATATTTAAAGATTGTTCACATGATTATTTAGCACATGAAAATTCTAATGTATTAGAAAATATTATTCTTAATGAAAACTTTCAAGAAACTGAAAATATGGAAAACTTTCAAGAAACTGAAAAAATGAACGAAGTGGTTTATGATAATGATTTAAATATATATCAAGATTTTGATTTTGAAAGTTTCGAAAATTTTTTACAAGAATGTGATAACAATGTTTTTAATCAAGAACAAAACTCTGCAAATATTAATAATGAATCATTTATGGATAATTCTAATACCAATAAAAGTATGATTAAAACAACAGAAAACTCTGAGAGAAAAACAATAAAGAGAAAAATTGAAGCTGATGGTTATTTTTCTGAAAAATTTTTAAAACTTTCACCAGATATTGATGAATCTTCTGAAAGTCAAAATACAATAAAAGAAAAAAATTGTAAAGATAGTTTTAATAATGAAATTTTTAAGTTTACAAAATTGAATCAAAAAAAATATGATGTTATTTTAACTTATTGTAAGAACATAGATACTATAAAACTAAATTTAAATAATCTTGTTTTTGAAATATTAGGTAAAAAATTATCAACTGATAATGATAAGTATTGTCATGATCTTTTTAAATCATTAGTTAACAATCAAACTGAATTTAAAGAAAATACAATTTATTATAAAGATTTTTTACTTGAAAATAAAGATCTAAAAATCTTTTCTTATTATGAACATTTACTTTTAAAAGTTGTGATATACATATCATTATACGAGAAAGATCATGAAAAAATGAAAAAAATAGATGTTTTAAATAGTTTTATTGAAATGTTAAACAGGGCAATGGACTTTATTAGATTTTATCATAAACTTAAATATTTGATCAATCAAAAAGAGAAAGAAAGAAAGCTTGATTTAATTGATGATTTAATTAAAACATTTAAAAGTAATTATAAATTAGAGAAAGAGTTAGATAAATCTAAATCTTTAATATTTGAAAGGTTATTTTATAAAAAAACAACAGATAAAGAATTTGAATGGGCAAAAAACTTTTTAATAAAAGATCTAAAATTTTCAATTAGAAAAGTTGATAAAACCAAGAATTATTTAAAAAATGATAAGTATGATTTATTTAATATAAATTTAAAAAAAATGGCACTGATAAATTTTTATTATATCTCCCTAGATTTCACTAATTTTAAAGTATCATTTAAGTATTTTTATAGATTTGTGTTAAAAAAGAAAAATAAAATGATGAAAAACTTATTAGGTGCACTAAAGAAATTATTTGAAGAATAATAAATTGAATTTATCTAATTTATTTATATTTGTTGTAGTAAAAAACAAATCTATTTGTAAAAAGTAATGTAATACTCAGTTGGTTAGCGATGTGATTAATTTCTATTAATCATTTAAATTTAATATTATCTTTTAAACTTTTTTATGAATATTTAAGAATAAGATACTATTAAACAAAGATTTTAAGTTTCTTAGAATTCTACGCTACACCTGTATATAATTAAATGAAATTTTTTTGTTTTTTTATGTTATAAACAATAAACAAAAAATACATATAAACATTCGAATGAAATTTATAAATGAGTATAGTTTAAATCATACAATATTTGAAGCAATGATTATGAGTGTGTTTTAAATTTTAAAAAGAATCATTGTATTAAAGTATAAATAAATTTTAATTTAAGTTAAAAATAATTAAAAATATTGTCTAAATCAATTTTTTTACATATAAAAAATACAAACTACAAATTAAAAAATTTTAAAAACGTATTTTGATTATTTAGTTTATTTTATAAAATTTTTTATTCTTAATAACGATAAAATTTTCATTTCATAATCAAGAAGTCAATAAAGTAATATTTTGATTAATAAAATCAAACAATTTTTATATTCAATAAAATTCTAATTTTTACTTATAATAAATATGATGAAAATAAATAAATCATTCACATATAATTTTTAACGTAAAAATTCTAAATATATAGATATTTCAAACGTAATAACATTTTTAAACTTTATTGACTAAAATTTGTTTCTTTAAACTATTCAAAAATTAAAAAGAATGATTCAAGCGGATAACACAATAGCTTAATAAAAAAAATTAAAAAACATAAGAATAATAATAAAAACGATTAAGTTTATTAATCTTCAGACTCTTGGGATGCAATTTCCAATTTAAGGGTATTAATAGAAGAACTAGAATCTTCATCAATTGGAGGATTATTTACATTCTCTTGTTGTTTATTATTATCTTTATTATCATCATCAGGTTCTTTTTTACCAGTTTTCTTTTGTTTTTTCTTATCAGGATCACTTATGTAGAAATATTCTTGGTTATTTTGTAATACAGTTCTATCAACTTTCAATTTGTCACAGTTATTTAAATGTTCAACTTCACAACGTACCATTGTCCAAGCAAATCTTCTTACTAATTCAAATAATGCCAATATAAAATCAATAAGAAAAGGGTGGTTAAAATTTTTTAAAATACTAAAGTCAGCTAAAGATCCATTATGACAAAAACAATTTAAAAGAGAGAATAATCTAGCAATAAAATCAAGTGACATTATGACAGAATAGAAAATACTTGAAAATAAATATCTAGTTCTAATAATTCTAAAATCAAATACAAAATCCCAAACAAGACCAAAAGTAAAGTTAGTAATTAGAAAAATATTTATAACAACCTTCATAAATATTTTTAAAAAACCACTACTTCCTTTTAATTTATCTGAAAAGATAGTGAGAATATCAGTTACAATACTAATTGAATACTTAATCACATTAAATAAGTGAGGATTGATCATTTTACTAGAGCTGTATCTTGTAACACATTGAATAATTCTAATAATTGGAAATACACAAACAATTACACCAGTACACTTTTTTATGTTTGAAGGATCAACAATATGAGAAATTGGTTGAGCAATTAAATGTTTAATAGAAAATTTAAGAGATTGAGCCATATCAATAAAAAAGAAATGTCTAAAAGAAATCTTCATAAAAGGTGTAAAAAAAGCCCTAGTGAAAACACCAACTAAATAGCTTCTAGAAGTAGTAAAAAGTAAATCAATAGGAAAAAGCAATAAACAAAATATAGCTAAGAAATAAATAAACTCAAAATTTTTCACAGTGTAATTATTAGCTAACGTTTCCTTTCTAATATCAAAGCAGTTAAACTTAGCAATCAAATAAATAGATTGACATAACACACTACTTAATAAGAGTATTTGATTAGTAAAATTAGAAGTTCTATCAAAATTAAATATAAGTGTGTCATTAATCTTTTTACGATTAAAGAAATCTAATAGAAAAGAGAAAAGTATAAAAGTTACAAAGAAAATATTAAAAGCTAAAAATTCAATAGCTTTTGGAGTATTACTAGAATCATTAGATATCATTTCTTTACTATAAAAATAAACAGCAAGTAAATTAAAACCAAGAAACAATCCACCTAGCAATGATCTATAATCAGTTCTTCTAACACCCTCTTTCATTTTTTTAAATAACTTGTTTGTATTAGAAAAGTCAAATACTTTCTTAGACAACTCTTGAACTGCAACTTTTAATTCTTGGATATTTCCTTCTGTGTAAATGTAACTTTTATAAAGACGATTCTCTAAGAAATAATCAATGTATTCACTATCATTAGAAAAGTCTTTACACTTCTGTGCAGCATTGTAAATAGCCTGGATATTTAAATCTTTAAACTTATAAATATTGATTAGAGTGTCTAAAATCATAAACAGTAATTTTTTCTTCTTTTCAAGTGCGTAAGAAGTAGCCATTGGAATATTTTTAATGAATTTTAAAGTAGAAAATCCCTGGTTAAGAACAGCATCACTATCAATCTCATCAGACCAGTCAGTAGGAAATTTCATATTAAAATCTGTATCAGTTTTATTGTATTCATCATGTATCCCCTTAACACATCCTTCCATGATAATCTTAAAATCTTCTAAATTCCCTGCATCAGTTATTTGGTTCATAGATTTGTAGAGATGTTTAACATCTTTAGCTGCCTTTTCAGTAAGCAAAACATAATAAGTATTAGCTTTGTTTAATTCCGATTCAAGCAAATGAACACATCCTTTAACACTTAAAACTTTCGGAGCAGTTCTACACTTAGTATAATTAACATAATAGTCTTCCCATTCACTCTTTATTTCATTGTTAAAATAATCTGTAAAACTCATCTGTTATTAAAGGGTTATAAAAATTCTTATTGATAAATCAATTCTAGAAAAATTAATTGAAATCAAATCAATCAAAATAAAAAAAGTAATTTGTTTGTTAAAACTTTAAAACATAACTGACACAGAATAAAAACAGAATTTTGAAGTTTCAGTATGGAAGGAGTAAATAATAGTAGTTCAGCGTATATAGATAATTCATTAGATGCAGGTGCAGTAGAACCATTTACTTGTAAATCTTATTATGAGTTGGTTGCAGATGCACATGCTAAGAAAGAAGATTATTACATTGCTAGAGTCAGATGCGTATTAGATCCTATGAATACCTACTATTGCTATGACGCTAAGCATTTATGTAAATTTATATTTGAGACTGTCGTGGGTCCTGATGGTAGGAAGATTAAGATTAAAAATTTTAAGGATCCTATCGTTGGTTCTGAGATAGCTGAGATTTGTTTTTTTAAGTTAAGGCATGAAATGAAGAACCCACTAAGAGCAGAACCTGTGGGTAATCATGTTACTTTCTTAGAATCAAATGTCTTCAGGAAGAGGATTTTTAGAGAAGAAGATCCATTAGATTCTTTAAGTGTTAATTTTCAATCTGAGGAAGATGAGAAGAAACCAACTTTCTTATCAAAACGTAAAATTATAAAATTGTTAATGTGTTTCATGGCAGCTATTGTAATAATAACTATCTCATTCTTTGTAATTATTCAATATAAAGCACATAGAAATAATAAAAAGTATAATAAACACAATAATAAGGCTAATGTTGATAAGAGAAATCAAACTCACAAAATAGAAAAGTCTCATAAAAATAGAATTTAAAATAAATTGATTTATTTATTATTCTTAGAAAGGTATTCTGTATAATCTACATCATATTCAGTGCTAATTGACTTAGTTGAAAATGGTTTCATCACTTTCTTCTGTTCTTTAGTTATTTTAGAATAATCTACCATATATTTCTCATCTACCTCATATTTTGGAATGTTTTTATAGTGATTATTACTCTCTCTAGAATACCTACCTTTTTGTTTACCAAATGGATCAGTAATATGTGATCGATTACTCCAAGACTCTTGTTTCTTGATTCTTTCTATCTCTTCTTTTCTAATTCTTTCTTCGTTTGCATTCTCACATCTAATTACTTCATTCTTCTCATCAATTGAATAATCAAATCTTTCTAACAAATCATCAATAACTGACAGCTTATTATTTAAAAATTCTTGAAATTCTTCAAGTTCGCGTTTTCTTTCTTTAAATAATAAAATATTATTTACTTTCCTAATTGGGAAATCTTTATCAATCTTTTCAAATTTTCCATTTAAATTAACAACCTTATTCTTGGCATATTCAGATATGAATCGATTCTTAAATACTGGTTTAGTTGGTTTAATTACATTAAAACTATTTACAATACGAGTTGGTTCAATTGATAAATTCTTTAAATTAATAAGAAGTTTAGAATCCTCTTTAATTGAAACATTTTTATCCTCCAATATTGACTTATCCTCTGATATTAACTTATCCTTTGATATTAACTCTTCATCTTCACTAACTGTACATTCTTTAACTATTTCGTAGATTGTTGAACTAAAATCAATATAATGGCACTTTTCTAAATAAAAACAGTTATTTTCTATTTCAAATGGAATATTATGAAGTCTAAGAAATAACTTAAACGTTTCTAATGAATCAGGTTCAATTTTAATCGGTTCATTCTTAAATATTAAATTCCAAAAATAATCATCATTTTCTTTATAACTATAAATATCGACATTAAAATTAAGTTTATCAACTGATTTAAGTTTAAGACCACACAATAATTCTTTAAATGAACTTTCATATAAATGAATTTTAGAACTATCAATTGATTGTACTTGTGCTCTTTTAATATGAAATATTAATTTATTAGAATCCATGTTTAAGCTATTTAAATTGATTAAAAAATAGAGTATGTTTAAATAAAGTAATGGTTGTAGATCTTTACATAATTCACTTAACATTCTCAAACACTTAACCATATTAGTTTTGATTTTAAAAGTTTTTTGAAGAGAAATAAGACTAGCTACAAACTTTAAATTCTCAAATATTTCAAAATCTTTTAGTATTTTAAATTCTAAACAAATACTTACAAAATCTTCAATTAAATTGTTCTTTTTAAGATTGTTACTGTTAGATGTTATTATTTTAGTTATTTCTGATCTTAATTGATCATTTGATGAAATAAAATCAATTTCATTAGAAATAATCTTAAGTACACTCTGATAAAAACTTAACTTAAATAATCTTGATATAACAGGAACAATTGTCTCTTTATTGCTCAAATACAAGTTATATAATTCATTTTCTTCATTCATAAACTGAACATTATCTATTGTATTCATATAAATTTGAATAATAAAAAGGGTTAAAAATTTTTATAAAAGTTTTTTAAAGAGAATTATTGGATAATTAAGTTTATGATTGTTTAAATAAGTTTCATGATGAGAAATAATTATTGTTTTTGTTAACGCAACTAAATTTAAAACTAATAAAGAAAATATTTAAAGAATTATATTTTTAATCCTTAATTTTAAATAAATTAATGATTAAGCAAAATGATTTATTAGGAGACAGTTATAATATACAGGAACTAACTACATAGTTAGCACAAAGTATAGAAGGAGGTGAAACATAACTAGTCAACAATTTTATTATAAAAAATATTTTCTTTTAGAATTTTTATAATAAATCTTAAAAAATTCTAAAAGAAAAATATTTGATTTAATCATTTTTTTAATATAATATTTATTAAAAATTTAATAATATGTTTATGATATTTTATCTAATTTGATTAAGGAACATTTAATTATTAAATGTTTTCAAGTAATTGTTTGATTGATATTTTAAAACGTTTTTAGTTTATTAATACAATTATTTAAAATTCTAAAAAAAGTATATTTTAATATAAAATAGTAAAAAAATTTTCAAAATTATAATTAAAGAAACATTTTAATGTTTTTGAAAATATAAAAGCATATATTTGTTATTTTACATTGATTTACGTTTTAACTATTTTACCTAAACTTAAAATTTATTATAAAAAATTTAAATACTATAAAAATTAGTCATAAAATTTTTAACTAAGTAAAATGAATATTAAAAAGATTAAAATTACTAAAGATTATAAAAAATAAATTGATTATAAAAACATAATTTAATGTTTAAATTACAATAATTATAATTAAAAATACTGACTAAATATATTAATATAGAAGATGAAATTTATAGTAAAGTATATACAAACTTTTATAAATTTAATAAACATGCTTATATAGACAGTTTTATTATTATAAAGATTAAATAATTAAAAAATAATGGAGAAGTAGTAAAAAAATGGAAAATTATACATTTTGTAAACAAGTATGCTGATTTAAAATAATTTTTGTAAATATATTTAATTATTTTACAAAGTAGTTAATAAATATAAATAAACTGATATATTGATTGTTTTATTGTAAATTAAGAAATGAAAGATTTTATTAAAGAATTGTATTTACAACAAAAACAGAATCAAAATTGTAATATTTTTAATTTTGAAAGAATTTTTTAAGTGTAAAAAATTTTTATTGGAAAATTATATATATTTAATAACGATTATTGTAATTAATTAAATAAATAATTGTTGTTTGTATACTATTCAATTTTTTGTATGAATCAAAAGAATTATTTTTATTACTTAAAATTTAAAAATATTTAATACTAAATTACTAAAAAACTCAAATATAAAAATTTTATATCCAAATACTAGTTTAATATAGAAATTTAAAAAAGTTAAAGACTCATTCAACAATTACGTCTATAATATTTTTGATCAGTTATATCTAAAAATTATGAAATATTACTATAAATTATATAATTTTATGTTTTTTTTCAGGTTAAAAAACTTTTATTACTTGAATTCAGTACTATTAAAATTTTATAATTGATATTACAAAATAAATATCAATTCTGAAAAAAAAATATAACACGAATAAAATAAAGTGAGTAGTGCTAAAAAGAACATATTAGTTATTGAGACTTTTTTAGTTGAAACATATCAAATAATATGATTTAAAGTATATATGAATAGAATTTAATGACTACTAATAGTGAGTTTAAAGAAGTATTTCATAAATTTAATCTTTGTGTATTTCAATTAGAGAAATAACTAATAATTTGTTTTATTTCAATAAGTAAAAAATTCCAATAAAAATTTGTAAATTCTGTTAAAATGTGTAAAATTAGGAAATAAAATGATTTTATCTGATTTCATTCCTACTCTTATATGATGAAAAAATAATTTGAAGTAATTTTTATTTTTAATCTTATTGAAAAAAAATATTTTTGATTAGTTTCAACATTATCTCTTTTTATTTTAAATCTTATTGAAAAAAAAACATTTTTATTTATTTTAACCTCTGTATATAAAAAATAAAAAACTTTTAAAATATTAAAAAATAACTAATATAAAACAATAAAACACATTATTTAAAAATTTTAATAAAAGTATATTTAAATTTTTATTAGAAACACTCATTATTAATTAAAAGTCTAAAATAAATTAATTTTATTATTATCAAAATTTTTCAAAACTAAATATATAAAATATCCTTTAAACATCTTTGATGTTATAACTTAAATCATTAATAATTCTAGTTATCAAAATTTTTAAATTAAATTTTACTTTTAAACATTTTATGGATGAAATAAAATTTAAGTAAGACTTTTTAAAAAAAATATTTAAACCCATAAAAATGATTCAAGATAACATTTCACTAAGAAAATTATTAAAGAATGAAATTAAGAGAATATGTACATCTGAGTCAATACCAACATTTAAAATATTAGTGTTAGATGAAAAGACAAGGGACATACTAACTGTTTTATACAAAGTATCAGAATTAACAGAGAATTATATTTGTTCCTTTTATTTATTATCAGCCAATAGACCAGATTCACAGGAAATACCAGCTGTATATTATGTAAGTTCATTTGAGGAGGCGGTAGAAGACATTTATAAACTAAAGAATTATAGTTATTATATAAGTTCCAGTAATCAATTAGCTAGAAGAGATTTAGAAAATCTGGCAGTTAAATTAAATAGTATTAAACAAGGAAATAGAGTAATTCAAATACAAGATACATTTACAGAGTTTGTAGCATTACAAAACGATTTATTTTCTTTAAATATTAAAGATTCGTTTATTAATAGTAATATTAATGAAACAGTAGTTGGACTATTTTCAGTGTTAACAACAATAAATACATCACCAGTAATTGTTACTAATAAAGATACTAATAATTCAGAAGTAAATGAAGTATTTAATTTGTTGTCAAAAAAGATAAAGAGTACTAAATTAATAAAATCAACAAGTTTTGATAAATCACTTTACATATTAGTTGATAGAGAATTAGATTTAGTATCACCTTGTCATCATGTAATGGGATATTTAGAGATAATAGATGATGTATTTGATATAAAATTAAATAAAGTGACACTCAATAATAATAAGAGCATTGATATTGATGTAGACAATGAATTCTTTATAAAAAACAGATTTGAAGATTTTCCTAATGTGGTTGAGTTGGTAGAAAGTGAGGTACATAAATATAAAAAGAAGATGGCCTTATCAGAGAGTAAAGATGCAGATGATATATCCAGATTACTTGAAAATGCACCAGAACTACAAAAGAATAACGAGTTAGTTAATACACATCTAACAATTTGTACTGAAGCTGTCAAAGAAATTGATGAAAGAAAATTAGATGATTATTACACAATGGAGAATAATTTCAATAAAGATGAAATAAGTGAATTAACTAACTATGGAACAGAAAGAGACGTAATAAGACTTTGTATATCATTGATAGGAACCAAAAATGAAGATTTAATAGAACCAATTTTAGAAAAAAGGAAAATTAATACAAAAATTGTTAATTTTGTTAAAGAAAGAACTATTAGAGAAAATACATCTTTTCTTACCAGAGGAATCAGAAATATACTTTTTAATAAACAGATACCAATTATCAGTTATATAGAAGATGTAATTAGTAAGGTAAAATCAGGGTCATTGGATTCTAATTTTAATGTATGCTACCAACAAAGTGATATTTTTTGGGGTGAGATAACAATTATAGTTATATTTGTTATGGGTGGAGTCTCATATTTTGAATTTAAAAAAATTAAAGAATTAGAAAAGAAACACAATGTTCAAATAATAGTTGGGGGAACAGAAATATTAAATCCAAATCAATTTCTTAAACAAATAGAACAACTTACTTTTAAAAAATAAAAATTTTAAAAATTAAACTTTCTGATTTGATCAATTAAATTTTATTTCCTTTTTGCTGGTGCTGTTTTGACAGGTGATATTTGAGACCATTCTTAGTTTTATAACGACATTTACAATTATTAAAATTACACTTAAATGGCTTACTAGCATCTTCATCATCAAATTTGTGTCCTTTCTTAAGATGGTAGTCAAGTCCATGTTTACTAGTATATGCTTTCTTACATCCATAGCTTGGGCAGGCAAATGGTTTTGATTGTAATTTCTCGAATTCATATTCATCATTTTGTACAGAAAAAGTGGTTGCTGTGTTATCGTTAATACTCGCATTTTCATCGTTTTGAGTTGTAAAAAAATCTAAAGAATTGGTTTTTGACAGTGAATTGCTGTGGAAGAGTATATCATCAATAAAGGTTCTGGTGTTTATCTTTTCAGAGTATCCAGTTCCATCAAGACGAGCCTCTTTATTTCTAAATTGCGGAAAGTCTTTATAGAAGTTGTTAACAAAAAAGTCCCAAAACTCTCTGTTCTCAACTGGAACGCGTCCCCTCCTGTTGTAGTATACAGCAATTGGGTCGGTTTCTTCTGATTCATAATCTTCAGTTATTTTGCAAGTTTCATAGTTTTTCATCATAAAGCAGGGGTTAAATTTTCATTTAATTTATAGTAAATTAGTAAGGAAATTCATTTTCTAATCTAGTAAATTGATCTTTAATTTCCATAAGTTTTCCAAATCCAAATACATGTCTTATATTATTGATTTGATATCAAAAATTTTAATTTAAAAATAAATTTAAATTCATTAGCATTAAATTAATTGGATGATCATCAGAAGAGAAAAGTTAATTAAAAAGGAGTATTCTCCTACTTTACCATTAGTTACTAATGACATTAGGAAATACACTTTTAAGGATGTTATTGGATCTGGGACATTTGGGAAGGTATATAAAGCTACACACAGATATTATAATTTTGCAATCAAGAAATTTAATTATAGAAAATCTGCATTACATGTGACAACCGTTAGAGAGATATTAAATCTAATGAAAATGAAAAATAAGTCTAACAGGATCATTTCACTAGTGGAAGTTGTAATAACAAATGATTGTGTATATGCGGTATTTCCATTAATGAGTAAAACACTTGATACGATTAAGTTTAGAAATATTAAGCATGTTCAAATGCTATTTAAACAAATTGTTGAGGGAGTTAGAGATATTCATAGGGAAAGAATAATACATAGAGATTTAAAACCATCTAATATTCTAGTAGATAAACATGAAAAGGAAATTAAGATAATTGATTTGGGGATGAGTAGAAATATCAGTGGTTGTATGTCTGGAATGGTAACAACGTTAATTTATAGGGCACCTGAACTCTTAATAGATAGTACCACCGGATATAAAACATATGGATTTGGAGTGGATGTTTGGAGTATTGGAATTATATTTATAACAATGTTAATAGGTAAACCATTATTTGATAAACCAACTGAAATAGAACAATTGACATTCTTAAAAGTTTCTATAAAAGAGAAATTTAAAGAAACATTTAATTTTATAAAAGATGAAACAATATTTGATTTGTTAGAAAATATGCTTAAATGGGACAGATTGGAGAGATTTACAATTGAAGAGATAGCAGAACATGAGTTTTTTAAGAAAGAATATTCATATGAAGATTTCTTACCTAAGCATTTTTAAATAACTAACTTTCAGTAATAATTTTATTAATAAAAATGAATTAAATTTAATTCTAAAATTTATTAGCCCCAAATAAATAGAAATGTATGATATTAATAGAAAACATATAAAAGAACTAATAAACAAATACAAAGATAATGAGAAGGTAGCATATGACTTAGAGTATGTAATAGAACGAGGGTTGAGATATATCTATGCCGAACTTCATGAAAATTCTAAAGAAATACATCCATGTAGAAAGAAATTTTCAGAGACAATACTCACCGGTAAACCACATGTATGTGATTCCTTTAATATCTTACTGAAGTTTAATAAATTAAATCACATAGATCCTAAATTCATAGGATTTTCTAATAAAAATATAGCATTGGTAGTAAATGATTCAAATGATAATAATCAAGTAAAACAAAAGAAACAAAAAAACCAGTTACTTTGTGGATATTTTATGAATAATGTAGTATTTAAAACTAAATGTAATGATATAACAGCATTAGAGGTTACGAAATCAAAAATATACCTAGGCACTAAGGAGGGTGTGTTAATATACTATGATCCAATATCATCATCTTCAATACTTGATCATAGACATAACGCACCAATAACATCAATTCATTGGATTAAACATAATTTAATAGATGATTATGTTCTAACAAGTTCAGAAGATGGATGTATTTATTTAGAGAAATTGATAAAATTAAGTGACCAATCAATTCAGGATGTAATTCGTGTTAATGAAGATGTTTATTTTTTTGTAAGCGGTGAAAATACGGTTGGAATATTTAATAGAGGAAAAATAAGCACATTTGATTTTCATAAAGATAGAATTATCAATATAAGTTATAAGAATAATATAGGAGTAACTTCATCAGCAGATGGTGTGTTAGGATTTACTAATTTAATATCACTAACTTATGAAACTTTAAATATAGGATGTTCTCATCATAAGAGAATTTCATCAACTAAATTATTGTGTTATGGATTAAGTAAGGTAGTTATTTACGATTTTTTAGAAAATAAAACATTTTTAAGTTTTAAGGATGCAATGTTCCAATGTAAAACAGCAGATTTCTATGAAAATTTGCTAGTTTACTCATTTGGTCAAATGTTATATTTTTATGATTTGCTGTCTAAAAAGAAACTTAATTTATGTTTAGATAGTTCTATAAATGAAATAAGATTTTCTCAGAATGCCAATTTTTGTATTGTTTGTACTGATAGTGAGACTATTTTAATTGAAATAAAATAATTTTATTTTTTAGTGTAAAAAATTTTTGATGAACAATTTAGAAGAATTACTGTTAATGGAGCTAGGTGTACCTGCTTTTACAGTTGGAAAGTATTTAATGAAAAATAACAACACATCACTAGAATTAATAAAGACAGGTTGTAAAAAACTCAAAGAGAGTGATGTTTATATTGGTTTAGCACTACTTGTAAATAAGAATATAGTTAGTCATAGACAATTTGAAAACACAACAATATATTTTATTAACACTTCCTTATTAAAAAGACGTTTATATTTTCCTTGGTATGTACATGTAATTAGTAAATCATATGATTTAGTTACTACTCAAAATTTTCAAGGGATTTTAATTAAAGGAGTCTTTAAGTATAAAACACATACAAGTGATATTATTGATAAATTGATAAATGATAATATAATTATAGAAATTGATGAAAGAGAAGAGAAATCAAAATTTTTTAAAAAGAACTTTTTAATATTAAGAGTAAAATATAGTATTTTAGATAGACTTATTATAGTTGATGAAATATGTGATTATTTAACTAAGAAGTATAATTCACTTGCTTCTGATATTTATAGGAATTTAGTTTTGAATGAAAGTTTACTTAGTTACTCATTTTATGATAATTTGAATGTTTTACTTAAAGGGGAGAATTTACCAAAAAAGATATTAATAAAACATTTAGAATATTTAGTTAATGATGGTTTAGCAATAGCAGAATTAGATACATATATTCCTTATAAGAAGGTAATAAATGTTAATCTTATTAAAATACACTTAACTAATCTCTTACTAACCTCAAGATATGCTAAAAGAATGGTTAATATGATTTATAAGCTAGGAGAAGTAAATGATAATGATTTAAGAATGAAATCACTAATACCTTTAGATTCACAAAAGTTAGTTATTCTTACACTTTCAGAATTAGGAATAACTAAACAGAAGATTAATTATCCATACAGACTGTCATTTAGAATAGTAAGATCACTTTTTATATCTTTTCCATACTTGTCTATTAGTGTTTCAAAAAAGATAGAAAATCAATTAGTTGAGAATTTAACTGAAATTAATAAGTTTTTTAAATTAGAAAATACTTTAAATATAAACTTAGATGAGTATCTTAATGAAATAATTGGTTTAGCAAAAGATTTTATGATTTTTAATTTCAATAAATTTTAAATTTTTTTGATTTTTTTACCCCAGATTTTTTAGTTATAAAATGGAAGCAAATAAAATTCAATTAAATGCTATTAAACAAGTCTTATTAAGTAATGAAATGAAATATGTTATTGCAACAATATTAAAATTTGTATTTAGTTTGTTAAATAACCGTTATGAAAGAAACAGAAGATTGTGTGTTAATTTAATAGCTTTTGCAATTGTTTCACTATTTGGATATGGATTGAAACAATTAGGCGTATTAATACTTATGTATATGGGGAATTTAGCTTTGTTAATGCTAATAAGATTATATGTTTACAATAGGAGGTATGTTTATGTACTATCAAGTTTTATCTTAGTTATAAACGTTTGTTTAATGATTGTTTATCAAATATTTTTAGAAGAATATTTTGTTGATAGCAAACTATTTAGTATTAATAGTGAGTTTAACTTCTTATCAATTAAAGGGGCCTGGGTTTTATTAGAATTTGATAAGAAAAGACATGATTTTATAGATGTGCTTAATTATTATTTTTTTATTCCAGGATTTATGACAGGACCTAACTACTCATTTAATACTTATTTACAGGCGAATGTTAGTGATATTAATATTAGATGGAGGATTTTAAAAGCTCTCACTACCACTTGGATGTGTGGTATTTTACACTTAATAAGTACTTTTATTAACTTTAAAGATTTAATTAGAAATTCTGAAAGTTTGTTAAAATTACTTGTGATATTAGTAATTTTTGGTTTTTTTATTAGAACTAAGTATTATTTTGTATGGCTTAATTCACACGCATGTATGCTTTGTTATAACATTGATAGACTCAATGTTAGAATATCTAAAATTGAAAAACCTACTTCTATTAGATTTATTTCCCAAAACTGGAATATTTCTTATAATTTATACTTTAAGGAATTTATATTTAAACCAATGTTTCTATTAAGTAATAATAAGACAACATCTGCTTTTACTTGTTATGGTGTATCTGCTTTATTCCATTCTATAATGCCATTTGATATAGTCTTCTTTTTATTGTGTGCGGTTATTTCTTATTATCAGCCACTAATTGAAACAGATACTTATTTCGATATTCTCACTACCATTCTTTTCATAATCATCATTAGTCCTTTTAAGTCTTTGGAAGATGTTAGATTCTGTTTTAAGTATATTTTTATGAAATCATTAATGTTTCTTACTTCTTATTTGTTATTCTGTGGATTCGTTAAGAAGTATCAAATTAAGACTCGTTTAATTTCATTTTATAACAAATTAATAATTAGAAAAGAATAAAAGATGATTTTAATTGTATTTTTTAGTTAGATCTGATTTTTTAATTTGTCTTACATCATCAGGTAATGCTACTATAACATCTTCACCTTTCAATAAAAAGTTTTCATCTACAACATCATCTGCTAATTCTTTGATTGAATAAGCGTAAATATTATTTTCTAGAATATCAGTTAGTCTCCATTTAATTAAATAAGCTCCTATTGAGCTAATTATAAATTTAGAACTTTCATCAAATTTAGCACAGGTAAATGTTGACTTTTCATTAGAAATTAAATGCATATGTTGTGGTTTTAACTGTAATCTCTTAGAAAACATTTTTTCTTTATCAACCTTATTTTTATAGTTAGTTATTAGAAGATCATATAGAAGAATGTAATTATCACATGTAATAAGAATGTATCTTCCATCCTTTGATACATCTATTCCTTTTGCATTAGCACCATATCCATTTATAAGTGTCTTTGCTCTCTTATTTAACTTATCATAAAGTCTCAAATCACCTTTACTACTGGCTATTGCTATGTCTCCGTTAGAATTTGACATTCCTACTGAAAAACCAACCTTGGTTTTATAATCTTTATGTTGAACTATCTTTTCAGATGTTCTAGGATCAATTCTAAATAAAGAATAGTCATTAACACCACATAAATTATTTTGTGATTGATGAAAATAATCATTTATATTTCTTTCCAAATCCCACTTCTCTACAACTTTTCCTTTTTCTAAATCCATTAAATTAAGAACTTTTTCATTATTTACTTCTTTAACAATTAATTGTGCATTTCCCATACTTAGTAATTTTTGTGGATCATCTTGAAATGCATTCTCAACATGACTTATGAAATTATCATTGTTAAATATTCCCAATGATGTCCCTCTTGTTACGTAAACACGATCATTATCAACTAACAAATTCTTATTTTTGTGTTTTGTAATTTTATTAGCAAATTCAAAATTTCTAATAGCCTCTTCAACTTCAGAATCCTCCTCCTCTTTTATTAGGTTTGTAAGAATATTCGAAGGCGGTTTAATTTCTCTTTTTTCACTAAATGTAGACATATTACTATATAAATTTATGTCTGTTAATTCTTTTTTAAGTGATTTAAATTGAGCTTCTGTAAACTTACTTACAAATTCTAAGAAATCTAATGAACTGTTAAAATTAATTGAATAAGTAATAAATGATTTGAACCTGTTATCATAAGTACTCCATACAAATGATTTTTGATCTTTATCTTGGTAACAGTAGAAGTTTTCTGTTATCTGAATATAGGTTATTAGTTTAGTTTCTGTCTCAACTACAAAATAATAATCTGTGTTAATTAGTTTAATTGATAATTCTAAATTATCAGATGATTTTACATCAAATACTTTAGTAGCCGTATTATACAAATAGAACTCAAATATCTTTTCTGGTTTGTTTGATTTTCTAACTAAATTCTCTTTCTTATAGATTCCCTCTTTTACTAAATAGTTTAATGTTTTTTCATTCAAATCTTTAATAACTATTTTTTGTCCGTTAAATATAAATGATAAATCTGTTTTAGAGTAGGTGTGGATGTTAAAGTCTTTAATGTTAGATTTATATGAGAAACCTTTTGCTTCAAATATTAGTATAGTCTCTTTTATACTTAAATTTGCATTCTTTACTTCATCTCCATCAACAAATAACTTAATCTTTATTTTGTCCTTCATTGTCATTTCTCTGAATTATGGGTATAAAATTATTTATTAAAAATATTTGTTTGTTTTAAATAGTTAGTTTATAATTTGATTATATCAGAATTATTTACAAGTTATAATTTTAAATATAAAATTTTAAAAACAAGGTTATATTTAATTAAAATTCTTTAAAAAAACAAAATTGTATTGATTATTTTTATTAATAGAATTATTATTATGTGTTTATTAATAGGTAATAATGTAATTATCTAAACATTTTGAATTAAAATATTTTACTACCAAAAAAATCATTAGGTGTTTTCAACTCATTATTAAGTTTCATTTTTATTTATTATAAAAAATTAAATATTATACTCTTTTATTATAATCATTTTTTTCAGTTTTTTTTACTAAAAATAGCTTTTTAAGTGAATAAGTAATAATAGTTGTCAACATTATTTAGTTTATTAAAAACTAAAAAGTTTAATGAAAACTTTTATTAAATACTTCAATTATTAATAAACTTATTATATTACAAGATTTTAATTAACCAAGAGATTAAGAAGATAATTGAAGTGAAAGCAATAACTATAAAGAGGAATGGGAACGTCTTAAAAGAAAATTAGGGATCCCAATAGCTTACAATAATTTTATTAATAAAAGTTAAAAAAGTATTTTTGATTTAAAGGATTTATTAAGAAAAATTAAAATATTTTAAATTAATCATATTATAATTTTAATAAAGATAAATGTTGTGATGAGAATCACAACTAGAATAATAGCTTTAAGCTATTATCATAACTTGAAAATTTTAATATATAAATTTAAAATTTCTATATTAATATTTCAAGCTGTAAATTTTTTTATTAATTTTAACCCATAAAATTAATTAATAAAATATGAATACAAAACGATCAATTTTAAATAATTACGTAAGCATACAAGGTGGTAAAAATCACCACAGATAGGTTTTTATATTCTGTTTTCAACATTTTAAGAAATATATTTAAATAATTAATTCTAACAAAGTTTTATTTTTACTAATCAGATACATCAAACTATAATTCAAAAAAACTGATAACATTATATTAATTTAGTAAATTGTTATAAACCAAAGTTTTCAACCAATAAGAAATTAGTTTCCAAGAAAATTTGTAGTTATAAATTTTAAATAAAAATTTTACCCATAAGAATTACAATTATGAGTAATAGTAAAGATACAGATAAGATAAATAAATTACAAATAAACAACTACGATGTCAAAGGCATAAATATAATAGTAAAAACAATCATTTAAAAAAACATGATTTTAATAATTTTACTTAAGAATTTTTGCTTATTGAATATTTTAAAATCATTTTGTAAAATGTTTTTAAATGATTTTTTTACATGTTTAATAATATCAAAGAAAAAACAAATCAATTTTTTGATCAAAAAATTGATTTGCTTATGATTAATTTTTTAAATCATTTAGTATTTATATTAAATCAAAAAACTTTTCAAACATATTTAACCATCAAAAACTTATTCATTTATTGATTTCGTTTTTATTTTTAAAAATTAATTTTTATAACCCTATGAATAGATCAATAATATTAAAGGCTTTGTTGTTTATTATAAAAATAAACGGCACTGAGGAATATTCATTACAATTAGAAGAGGAGTATAAGAAACAAGGAACTAATAGTAATGAACAGGATAAACTTAATGAAGACTTTGAATTAGAATATGATAAAAAGTTTGAAAAATTAGATGAATCTGGGAAAGAAAATTCTGAAACCAAATCTGATGATCAAAATCCATTTATAAAAAAATATAAATCAAGCTTTGATTTAATTATAAACGCGGATAGTGTATTTGAATTTTATTATTCAGAGAAAATTAAATGTATAAGTGATTATTATCATCCAATTATATTAAAAAATTCATAGAAAATAAATAAAAAAACCATGTAAATAAAATATATAATTTTATAATTTTTTTTAACCCATGAA
>LVKB01000057.1:8357-20701 GCA_002087885.1 Hepatospora eriocheir
TATTGAGTGCTTTAGAAAAGTATATTATAAAGAGTTAGAAGAATAAATTAATTAATTGAACATATTTTTATTTTCAATGTAACTAAATAAGAAAAATGTTCAACAATTTTTAGAATGTTTTAATTTAAATAATAATTTTAATGAGATTTAATTCAAGCATTTAATAATTTTATAAAATAACATATAAAATTGAAAAATTTTTTTATAAAAAAAATATTTTTCACCCATAATATTATATAACATAATCAACAACAAAGCATTTTCTGAAAGTATTTTAGGATTAAATACTAATGGTTATTTATATGATTTAGAAAATTTTAATGACTTAGAAGGTCTTTTTAAGTATATTCCTAATGTTTATGTTAGATTTTTAAGAAATAGGGAATTTAAACAAAAATATAATATGTATTTAAAAAACCTCGATGAGCAAAAAAATCAAGAGACAATTAAATATTTAAAGAATTGTATTAATAATAAACACAAAGATATTGATTTATCTGAAATTAGAGTTGTTTTTTATATGATATTACATAATTATTTAAAAAAATTATATGAGGACCCACCCTACTATATAAATGAAAATTTTTCACTTTTAAGTAATGATTTATCGTGTTACATTTATAAGCAACTGAATAGTTTTATAGAATACCAATATACTTGCTTAAAGAAAAAATTAGTAAATATGAATCAATCTGATGTTAATCTAAAAAAATTTTTAAATGACGATCAATTTTATTTTATTTCATATTTAAAAAAATATGTGAGTTGTAAAAAATATTTACGTAATTCTATTTTACAAAAGTGTATAATTAAAAGAGTTAATGATATGTCATATAAATGGTTTACAGACTCTTATTTTCTGGCATCTTGCTTTAAATCGATAAAACTGAAAAAAGATATGATAATTGAGACTTTAGAATGTGATAATGTGAAAGAAATTTATGGTATCACTTTAGATGAAGATCATAAAAAATTTATAATACAATTTAGTAAATTTGTAAATTTTATGAAGGAAATGTATTTTACTGCAAAACATTTTTATGAGGAAGGAAAAGAAGTGGATATGGATCAAGTAAAAACCAATGGATTGAAATTTAAGCTTTTAGTGCTAGAATGTGAAAAATGTTTTGAAAAATTAGAATTTGAAAGCAATAAAAAACTTTATCTTTTATATAGCAATATACTTGGAAAACTAGAAAATCTTACATCTTACTTTATTTCAATTACTAGTTGTGATATTGATTCAAAATATTTTAATCAGCATGAAGAATGGACTTTTTTATCAGAAGATGCATATTTGATTGAATAAAATTATTGATTTTAATTACAAAGTTGGTTAGTTTTTTTTGATTAGTTTAAATATTTTTTTAAAATAAAAACTTGTCTAATTATTAAATAATTTACTTAATTAAAAGATCAAGAATTTTTTATAAATTAATTTTAAAAATATGAATTAAATTATTAGAATTTTAGATTTAATAAGTAAAATTTTAAAACAGTTATTTTAATTAAAAAATGATAAATTTTTCTAACTAAATCAAAATAATAATAAAATGTCATACAATTGATTTTATATAAAATTAAATAAAGTTTATTAACAAAATTAATTTCAAAAACTGTTTATTTCTTTATTACTAATGTATTTTCTCTGAAACAAATAAACTGAATTGTTTTTAATAAATATCAACAATAAATAATTATAATGGGAAACGGCGTTAGTAGAAATCAGCAAGTTAATGAAGATAAAAAAGATGAAGAAATTTTAAATCCTTCTAATCAAAATGATCATGAAAGTGATTTTAAAACTGATCATAAAGGATCCAGTAATAGCATGGGAAATTAAAATTAACAGTTCTTGATTTTTTTTAATTTTTGAAAATCCTCTTTTATTTTTTATTTATAACCCCGATAATAATGAATCAGATGTTGAGTAAACTAACTAATTATTTTAAGCGTGTGTACAATCAATTAAGTAAAGTACATAGTTTATTTCCATTAGTATTGCTTGCTTTATTCATACTTATAGTAATTAAACTATTCACTCGTAAATCAGTCAGCAATGCAGCTCCACCAGCTCGTCCTAACAATGCTAAAGAAGAATTGGAAGAAGGTATTTCTACAGCAAAGAAAAGAATGAAAAAGAAGAATGAATAAAAGTTATTAAAAATTATTGTTTAAAAAATTTCTTAAAAATTACAAGAAGATTTTTTAATTAATTAGAGAAATTTGACTTTGAAAAATTATAAATAACAATGTTTATTAATATTAAATTTTAATTAACTAATTCTTTAAAAAACTGTTTATAAGAATTAGGTAATTAACTTTCAAAAAATTATCAGTTCAAATCCCGTTATTAAAATAAATAAAATCAATTTCTTAATTAAGAAAATAAAATAAGTAATTTAATTTAATCAAAAACAACCCTTTGGAAATAAACAAGGACAACAAACCTCCTCAACAATACTTTCTTTATCAGTTTCAGCAGCTCTAATAATTTCATTTACTAATCCATTAATACTTGTCCTTCTGTATTTACTAACTAATAAAAAAGTACTTATTCTGTATTTAATAGCAACAATATCTGCCTCTCTTCTGGTAGAATTCATTCCTTCAAGATAATCAGAAATAGGACCTCTATCAGTCATTGTAGCACATAAAATAATAATTTGTCTTTGTTTCTTTAATCTATATAAAGCATCATCAATATATTTATCCTCAAAAGTACCATCTCTAACAATTTCTCTTAATTTTTTATGAGAAACACAGAAAACAACAGCATCAGTATCAAGATCATCAGCAGGTAACTCAGAATACTCAGACATCTGTAAAGCAACTTTTCTATTAACTTGAGAACTATTAGATAATCCAGAATATTCTAATCTACCTGTTCTATTAAGCTTTAATATTTGTTTAATAAGAGTAGTTTTACCAGAATTTATACTACCAACAAAAGCAACTTTATGAATAATAATATCTTCATTGATAGGAGTATCAACAACAGGCGGCGGAGAAGTAGATAATTCTACAGTCATTTAATAAAGGAGAATGTAACAAAAATGTTTTATTTACTCCTTAATAAATAAAAACAATTGGTAGAAGAATTTGATGAAAAAAAGCTTTTACAAATCAAAATTTGATTAATTTTTTAAGGTAAAATTTTTCAATTAATAAATTAATAAATTATCTCAAATAATTTATTAATTTATTAATAAAAACCAAATATTACCAAAGGGGGAAGTTTTAATCTTAAAAATAAATAAAGACATATTTGTAAATAAAATTATTTATTTGTATATTTGTATCAATTAGAAAAAGTTTATTTACATTTAATCAATCAAAAGCATAATAGTAAATTATAATCAAAACCAATTTATATGTTTATTTATGTATATTACGTAAAGTTTATTTTTCACTTATTTTTAGCCATCAAAACAAAGAAATAAATGGATCAGCACAATAAGAATGAGTACAAAGGAAATGAACCACAAGACACTTTCAGTCAAGCATATAACAATGACAATAATACCAATGCATTACTATCAAATGAACTAAAATTTGAAAATTATACTTCTAAAGTAGAATCACAATTTAGTGATCCAAGTTATTATAATTATACTTCATATGACAATTCATTTAATAGATATGGACCGTTTAACAGTACACCCAATCTCAGTTCATATAACGTAAATTATATGAACTATACCGATACAAAGAGTCAGTATAGAAGAGAAGGGGAAATTAAAAGGGATGATTTAATGAAAACATATGTTGAGATCAGAAGGGAGAAGAATAGGGAAGCAGCTAAAAGGCACAGAGAAAAAAAGGCAATTTATTTAAAAGAGATGGAAGAAAGAACAAGACTATTACATCATTATAATAATGATCTTAGGGTGGCGGTTGAATCTTATGATATTTTACTATATGCTTTAATTCCTTTTATTGATGATTCTATTGATAACAGTGATAGTGATAAAATGAAAAGAAGTTTAACAAATCTTAATATTCATTTTAATGAAATACTCAATGTTAGAGATTATTTCATTCCTAACACTGATAGAGCATTGGGACAAGAAAGTAGAATCAATAATGAGGATATTGAAAAGATTTTTTCAAAAATTTTAAAGAAGTAAAAAAATGGTGAATAAAATCAGTTTCGAATTTTTAAGAGTTTTTATTTACTCTTCGAAGGTGATGATAATCTGATAATTACCAACTTCATTGAAAGAACCTTCAACTTTAAGAACTTTCTTTTCAAATAACTCTTCTTTGTAGTATTTAAAACTACTCTTATAAGTTGATGTTTCTAAATTAGAACTATGTTGATGAGTTACTGTTAAAGTGTATCCATTTGGAAGTTTTTCTAAGTGAATATCTTCTATTGGTACTGTATTTCTTAATGATGTTTCTATTGTTCTAATATTTCCTGATTCAGTAATACTAACATTATCTCCTTTATCAGTTATTCTTGTTGAAGATTTACCGGTTGTAGTTGAATTCTTAGTAGTTGAAGATTTACCGGTTGTAGTTGAATCTTTATTTGATTGACTCATAGCTGCTGAATTTTGATTGGATTTATTACTTAAATCAACTCCAGTTAATGTTGAATTCTTAGTTGTTGAAGTTTTACCAGTTGTAGTTGAATCTTTATTTGATTTACTCATAGCTGTTGAATCTTGATTGGATTTATTACTTGAACCACTAATTGTCGTCCCCTTACTTTGATGAGTATTAGTACTATGTTTAGAAGCTTCTTCTCTATCATTGACTTTTCTGGTTGTACAACAGAACATTCACAACTCTTATTATCACAACTCTTTTCATCACATTCACATTCAGATTCAGTTTTAGTTTTAGAACTTTGACTTGTATTCATTGATACCATTTATACCCCTAATTTAAATTTTTATTTATATATTCTAAAAGGGGTAAACTAACAAATAATTTTTATCAATCATTTTATGTAATAAATTTAACTAAAAAATTTTTTAAATAAACTTTATTTAATGATTAAATATTGTTTATTTTTATAAAACTCCTTTCTTAAAAACAAATCAATTTTAAAATTTTTAAATAATTTATTTACCTCAATCTTAATACAATGAACAGGCAAATAACAACAAAGAATGAAATACTAGATCTTAAGAAATTCATCAAAGGTTTAACAGCAACCTCAGTCTTATCCCATAAATCAGGTTTAATAAGATCAATATTAATACCTGTCTTACAACTAATACAATGATTATTATTTCCTATGATGAGCCATCCTTTGAGACATTCATTATGATATGAATGACCACATCCATTAGTAAACATTTTACCATGATAATCAATTAAAGATTCTACACAAATCATACATTTATCAGGATTGTCTTCACGGTCACCCATAGGAGTAGAAGCAATAACACCAGTAGTTCTACCCATAATCTTACTTAACGACCCCATAACTTCCCTACAAAATACAGCAAAGTATAATGAATAAAATAACCATCTAAAGCTATAACTGGCAAAAACTAATTTGAATATCACAGAAAGCAGTGTCATAACTTGGCCAATTGCTATACAAATATTTGTGTATATAAAGATCTGTCTGAACATTTTATAAATTTTCTTAGGATTGTTAGATCTCAATAACTGTTTATTAAAACTAATTCTTAAACAATATCCACAGAATATCATTAAACCAATCCACATCGTTATAAAAAAGTAATCAGCTGATATCATCATGACAATTGGTGGAAATACAATCACAAATATAAATTGAATGAATGAGTGAACGTTCTTGTTTATCTTCTTAATAAAGGCAAGTACTGAATGAATGGCTAAACAATACAATCCAAATACAATAACAAATGGAACTACATCTAATGATGTTACTGGTGCTTTGAGAATTAAATACTTATAAACCACTACTTGTCCACCTCTCTGTTGTAAATATTCTGAGTTATTTTCCTCATGAAAAATTTCATCTGCTGTAGACACTCCCATTTTGTTATTAAAAATTAATTTTATTTATTTATAAGTTTGAATTAATCTAAAAACCATGGATTGTTATCTTCTAAAATATAAAGATAAATGTTATAGCCTTTTAAGTTTAGTGTTTTCATAGCTGAGTATAATTCATTGTCTACTGTAAAGGATGATATTGTGTAAATCATTATATCTGTGTTGGATGTTTTTATTAACTTTATTAACTCATCATTATCAAATACTTTTTGTGATTTAGGTATATCAAGGTTTAAGTCTACTGATTGTATTATTAAATCTGTGTTTATTAAATTGTTTACTTTTAATATCTTGCCAAATTCTTTTGTTTTAATTTTTAACATTTAATGATAAAAATAATTAATTTTACCTCCTCATGAAAAACAATAAAAACTTATATACTGGGATATTTGTTGTGTTAGTAGGTATTGTTATTGTAATAATGGTGTTATTAAATGAATTTTTTATAGTTACACCTGAAGAGAGAATTAAGTCTGAGAATGAAAGTATTAAAAATAGGAAAGTTTTATATGAAATTATTGAATTTTACTTATCAAAGAATAATGATATTAAGTATATTAGTAGTTGTGAATTTAAAAGTAAGTTAGTTGAGTTAGTTAATTTATTTAATGAATGTGTGAATTATGATTTTAAAAGATTGTTAAAAGATAAGATTAAATTAATTAACAATATTATTGGTTTAATTAATAGAAATAACTTAGTTGAATTAGATAAACCACTTATTGAAGAAATTAATTTATTTAATGAAGTTTTATTAAATTTAAAAGATGGTAATTTGAATTCTGATGATTATAATGAATTTAAATCATACTTTATTTCTAATCCTGAATTCTTTGATAACCTTTTAAGTTATTCTAAGAGATTTATTAATTAAATATTTTTATAAAATTATACTTTAATCATAAAATTTTTATATAAAATAATGTAATTTCTTGTGACAATAAACACTGTTATTAATAATGAGTTTTATTTAAATGTTAAATTTATTGTATGATTATTTTTTATAAGAGTTAAACCAAAGAATACTATTACTTCTATGTAAAATAATTGTTTAAAATATTAACAAAGAAAATAACATATTAAATGTATATTAGTTAGAAATGAATTTTGTAATGTTAACTATGTTTGTTTTTGGATTTAGATAAAAACTTTATTTAATTTAATATATTTTATGATAAAAATATAAGTTGATAGGTTTTTAAAACATATTTATACTTAAAATAATTGTCTGTGTTTGGTAATGTGTTTTTTTTACGCTCCTATAGTCTTTCAAATTTTAGTTTGTTTAATAAATTTTTCTTGTTTATTAATTAATTGAGAGTTTTATAAAATAATTTCTTAGGTATTTTAAACCATGTTGGGATTCAACCTGATGAATTTAGAGGATAAAATAAAAACTTGTAAAAAATGATTTCATTCTTCAATGTTATAACTTAATTACTTTTATTTAATTAAAAACACTCTTTTTAACAAACATTTATAAAACAAATCATATAATTATAATTGTCGGCATTAAAGAACATAGTTTCTTTATTAAATTGTGTTATTTATTATAGATATTTAAAAATAGACAGGAATAAAAATTAAGATAATAAAGATTTTGATTTTCTTTATAAAAAATTATCTTATTTTATTAAATTTGAGCTATTTAGAAAATATTTAAATACTCTAAAATAGTTTTTTATAGTAAAAAAATTCTAAAATTAATAAAACATAGTTACTTATCTAAATATTAAATACTTACAATTTTTAATAATTAAATAAAATGATTATTTTTTAATAAAAAATTTTCACCCATAAATATGAGAATCGAAAAATGTTGGTTTTGTTCAGCAAATATTTATCCAGCAAATGGAATTAAATTTGTAAGAAATGATGGAACAGCTTTCAGATTTTGTAGATCTAAATGCATTAAACTGTTCAAGAAGAGACTTAATCCAAGAAAAGTAAGATGGACTAAAATCTATAGAAAAATACATAACAAAGAAATTGCTGAACATCCAATTTATGAATATGAAAAGAAATGTGATACAGTTGACATGTATGATAGGAATAGAATGATAGAAACTATAAATGCTATACCAAATATACAAAATACAAGACAGTTTATTGAGGATGCTTTTATTAGAAACAGAATACTAGCAGCACAGGAAAAGTCTAAAGAGAATGATTTAGAATTTATTAGAAAAAATGAAAAGTTGTTACATAGAGATAGTGAATCAGTCATTAATAGAGAAAAAATTCTTAACAGTAAAATTAAAGCCAAGAAAGCTAAAAACACTCAATTAGAATTCAATTAATTTCAAATAAATTTATTCAGATTTAATTACTCCTTTGTTGATCTTGTAAATACCATCTAAGAAAATTCTTGAATCATTATTTTTTCTTCTTTGACAGTCATCAATTAAATTAGCAGCTGACTGACTAACATGTTCTAAGTTAATTCCAGAAATTTCAATAAAGTCTTTAGTTTCACCTTGAGATGCTATTGCTGAACCAATTAACTTAAAAGATCTTGGTACTTTAGCACCCAAGAAGTTTTTAACTGTAACAACTTTACCATTTTCTTCAATAACTAATTGGATTGGGAAGTGTTTGTATACAGTTCTAAGAGTATACTTAAATCCTTTAACCACACCATTTGCATTATTAAGTAAATGTGAACTAAGTGTATTAAGAAGTGAATTCTTCTTCTTATTACCATGCCAACTCTTAATTAAGATTTTATTATCATCTAACTCAAAAGTGAACTTATACTTAGAAGCATCGTAATTCTGCTCTCCTAATGGTCCTTTAAATGTAAATATCTTGTTATTCAATTCAACTGAACAATTTTCTGGAAGTATTACTTCCTTTTCTTTATACAATAATCTTACCATGATGGGTTAAATTTTTTTTAAAAAATAATTTGTTAGTGTTTATCAAACAAGTTAGTTAGTTAATCAAATGATTGTTAAGAATTGAAATTTTTATAATTGTTGTGGAAATAATAAAGTGTTTTTAAAATATTAAATGTTGATTACAAAAACAATATAAAATAAGTTAATTTATCTATAAATTCTATTGTTGATAGATAATTCACATATATCAATTTATATATAAATTTTTAATTTACTCAAAAAAACTAATTAATTTTTTATCAAACGAAAATATTTATAATTTATAAAATGTTTCTATAATAGAATTGATAATATTTTTAAGTGATATTAACTTTGTAAAAAAAAATTAATTTTTACCCAATGAACGTATTAAAAATTCTAAATTCTATTTTAGGTGCTACATATGATTCTGATACAATAGAAATGGATGATTTTAATACAACAGAAAGTAGTAGTTCTAATCAAACGGAAAGTAACAATTCTAATAAAACGGAATGTAGTAATTATAAAGATTGTAATTCAGTTGTAATTGATATTCAAGATGAAGAATCAAATGAATCAAGGAATTTTAAATTAGAAATAACCAGCATTGAAGATGAAAGAAGACGTTACTTGAATTGTGAAAATTTCATTTTATGTTTGAAATGTATTTCTTGTCTTTTAACCGCATCGTTTATTATTCTCATTGGTGTTGTTATTTTCTACATCATAGCTAAAACTGTTTATAAACTGTAAATAAAATTTTATTAACTGATTTTAACTTTAAATAATTTAAATTGTTTCAGCTGTCATAACTTTTAATTTAAAGTTAAATTTAAATAAATAAAAAATTAATTTTTTATTGTTAATTAATATGAAGGAAGATATAATTGAAAAAGATGAGAATATTTTATTTTTATTTGATGTAGATGGTACACTTACTGAAAGTAGACAGAAGGCACCAAAGGAGATAATAGAAATGTTAAAGAAACTAAAAGAGAAAGTATTTACTGCATTTGTAGGAGGATCTGATTTACCAAAACAAAAGGA
This sequence comes from Hepatospora eriocheir, assembly GCA_002087885.1. NCBI lineage: Eukaryota > Fungi > Microsporidia > Hepatosporidae > Hepatospora > Hepatospora eriocheir. The sequence continues at coordinate 18,269 of LVKB01000057.1, forward strand.
ACAGTTAGGAGAAAACATTCATGATTTATTTGATTATGAATTTCCTGAAAATGGAGTACAATTCTTTAGGAATGGTGAGCTAGTATCAAGTAATAGCATGATAGAGGAGATAGGTGAAAGTAATAATACAAAATTAATAAATAGTATATTCAAGGCACTTAGTGAGGTAAAAAGTACTGTATTAAGAGGTACATTTATTGAATCTAGAAGATCAATGCTTAATGTTAGTCCAATTGGAAGGAGTTGTTCACAGAAAGAGAGGGAGGATTTCTTTGAATTTGATAAAAAAGAAAAATCTAGAGAAAAATTGGTAAGTAAGATTAAAGGTGTTTGTGATGATATTGGTGTACAATGTTCAATAGGAGGTCAGATATCAATTGATATTTTTCCTAAAGGCTGGGATAAGAGATACTGTTTACAACATATTAAACAAGAAACAATTATTTTCTTTGGTGATAAAGTAGAAAAAGGTGGGAATGATTATGAAATTTTTAATCATGAACGTGTAAAAGGAATATTTACTACAGGGCCTTTTAATACAATTGAATTAGTCAAAGAAGAATTAAAAAAGTTAAATAAATAAAATATTTTACTTTAAAAGTATATTTTTAATTTTTTTAAATAAATATTATTTTAAACTAAAAAATTTTATATTGAAGATGTATCTAAGTATTCAAAGAAACACTCTATTATTAATAAATGTATACCTGTAAAACATATAAAGATGATGATTTTATTTTTTTTTCACCTTTATTTAAAATACATAAACCTCATCTGTTTTTAATGAAAATAGTTTATTGTGAAACGAAAGAAAAATTATCATGAAATATTTAAAGATGAAAGTAATTGAAACATTAATTTAATGAAAAACATTATTAACAGAAGTTTTAGTTAAAACAATTAAATTTATAACTAATTAAGAGATTATTTAAAGAAAATTATTTTTAACCTAAATTTTAAATAAATTGATGATAAATAAAATTATACATCAGAAAACATAGTTAATACACAGGAATAACTATAGAAAATGAATGAATTAGATAATTAGCATAAAGTAAAGAACGAGTTAGAATATGATCTAGTCAACAAATATAATTAAAAATTAAATTTGTGAATACATTTGATGAAGGAGGTTTTTCTGGTCATTAAAATTATATTTCATGTTATAAAGGTGTAAGTGAGCTTAAATATGAATTTAAAAATATAAAATTTTTTATCTTAAAACACTTAATCTCTTTGAAAAATATTTTATATTTTTTAGAAACTTAATTTATCTATTTGCCCTGTCTACCTTCATCTGTTGCTTTATTAAAATTAAAATCTTTTTTAAACATTATATTTTTTACTTAATTTGGAATTTATATACCATTTGAAATTGTTTTGTTTCAAATATATGATGTCAACCATCACACTATTAGAAGTTTTTTGTTTCAAAATATACCTTTCTATCCTTCACAGATTAAACGGTACAGATATTTATAGTGTATATTTTCTAACTATCAATGGTTTAATGTATCTAGTGACAAAAAAATTTTAATACAAATTTTAATGATTGATAATAGAAAGCTAATTAGCAATTTAAGGAGTATCTTTCAATTTAATAAAACAGATAATATGAAGAGGGTAATATTATGTACGAATGATATTAGAAGACATAGTAAAGAGTTATATGAATTTATTTTGTGTAATCTAAAGCGATTCATTCTCATGGCCGAGCATGAAGTTAAAAGGCGACCATTGGGATTTAATGAGCTTTTGAAACATATTTTTGCACACTTAAAAACATCAACTCATCTTATTTAAAAAAGATGGTGTATTGTGAGGGTATTATTACTAGTGTATCACATGTTGGACTTAAGCTAAGAACAAATGTTCACTATCATGAAATTAAAAATCTGTTTTTAGAAAAAGAACATAGAGATGGTACAATTATAGAAAGAATGCATGTGACAGATACAACTTATCCTATCAACTTTGAGGATAGAACACTAATACCGGAATATGGCCTTAGCATTTATAAAGATTTTCAAATAATTGTTTTACAGGAAATGCCGGAGAATGCTTCAGCAGGTCAGCTGCCAAGATGTTTGGACTGTGTTTGTCATTAAGATTTAGCTGATAGTGTCAAACCAGGTGATAGAATAAAAGCATATGGAATTTATAAAACATTGCATGGATTATCACATGAGGTACCATCTAAGTTTAGAATAGTTATAGTAATTAATAGTATTGAATGAATTAAAATAGATGAGTTTGAATATGGAAATGAAGAAAGTGATATTGAAAAATTTCTTTATTAGCTGAATCAGTATTAAAGTTTAAATCTATAGCACCCACTATATTTGGACATGATAGCATTAAGATAGCATTAGCTTTGCAGATGGTAGGAGTAAATGAAGTTAAATTACCCAATGGATCAAGAATAAGAGGAGA
>LVKB01000099.1:161-13674 GCA_002087885.1 Hepatospora eriocheir
TATCAAAACTTTTTAATTGATCAAATTTAAGCTTATTTTCTGATCTGTTAAGTATAATTCCATCCATTCTATAATAACAATCTAATATTAACTCAAGTGATTTATATTTTAAATAATTAGAATCGTAATCCGAATACAAAATGAGTTCAAAAGATTCTCTAAGAAAAGATCTTTTAAAATTAAAGTTTTTTAAAACATTAAAAATCCACTCAATTTCAGAATTATTAGACTTTAAATAATCTATAAACAATGAGTCTATTTTAATATCTTTAGCACACAAACTTAGCTTATTTACATAACTCTTTATATCATTTAAATTTCTTACAAAAAAGTATTTCTTAGGATCATTACTTATTAATTCACTGACAACTTTTAACTCATTTTCATTTTCTATGTTTATGTTTAACAATTCTATTTCTTTCATAAAGAAAAAAATGAATTTTAATTTATGAACGAAGAAGAACTAAGAGAATACTTAATTGAAAAAGTTAATATAAACGATGAATATAAACTAAATTATTTGATGGATAGGATTAATAGTGAAGAGATACAGGATTATTTAGAACCAGAACATATAGAACACATTAATTCATTAACACAAGAAAAAGAAGATTTTATGTTCAAATTACAATTTAATAGATTTAATTTAATAGAAAAGAAAGATGTAAAAAATAGCTGGTCAAATGACTTTAGAGAGTATAAATTTAGTGAAATTAATATTAAAAAGATATTTAAAATCATAAGAGATAACAAGGTAACTTTGTTAAGAGGAAGCACAGGGTGTGGAAAATCAACAACAATACCATTAAAATTAATGAGTGAGTATAAAAAAATTGTTTGTACTCAGCCCAGAAAAATTTCAACTATTAACTTAGCAAAAAGAGTGTCAGTTTTAAATAAGACAAATTTAGGTTATGAAGTGGGATATGCAGTAAGATTTGAGAAAAAAATAACTAACAAAACTAAATTAAAGTATGTAACAGATGGTTTATTTATAAGAGAAATAGTTAATTCTAATTCTAATTTAAATGTGATTAATTCATATGACTTGATAATAATTGATGAAGCACATGAAAGATCAGTTAATATAGATTTGTTATTAGGATTTATAAATACAAATATAAAAAGAATTAAAAGTAAAGTGTTAATTATGAGTGCAACATTAGAATCAATTAAGCTAGTTAATTATTTTAAATGTCCATTAATAACAATAAAAACTCAAAAATTTGAAGTTGAAGAACATTATTTAGATGAACCAGTAAATGATAACTATCAAATGACAATTGATACTATTTTAGATATTTTACCCAAATATAAAAATGGAAATATACTAGTGTTTATGTCTGGAGCCAATGAAATAAATAAAGCAGTAGATGAGTGTAATTCTTATTTAGAAGGATCTAATATAAAAGTATTTCCTTTATATGGAAATTTAGATTTTAAAAATCAAAGAGAAATAATCGAAAATAAAAACAGAAAGGTAATATTAGCAACAAATATAGCGGAAACAGCTTTGACAATTAATAACATAAGATTTGTAATAGATTGTGGATATGTTAAGTCTTTGTCAGTAGAAAGTGAAACATCAATATCATCACTTGATAGAATAAGAATATCAAAAAGTCAAGCAATACAAAGGAAAGGAAGGGCAGGAAGAACATGTAATGGACATGTATTTAGAATGTATACAAGAGATGAATACAATTCATTTGAGTGTAGTCCAGAACCAGAAATATTTAAAGTAGATTTAGTTCCATTCATATTGACATGTTCTTCACTAGGTATAGTTGACGTAATGAATTATAAGTGGGTTGATGTTCCAAAGGAAAATGCTGTTCAAAAAGCATACGATTATTTACTTACATTGAAAGTAATAGACAAAACAGGTAAGATTACAGCATATGGTAGAAAGATTATGAAAGTACCATTACCAGTACAGCTAAGCATGTCATTAATTCACTCTTATGAAAATAATTGTTTTAAAAGCGTAGCAATAATAGCAGCATTTCTAGAAAGTCTTCCAATATTTGTGTCTTTTAAATTATTTAATGATGAAGAACAAGCAAAGAAAAAGATTTATGAGAAATTTGATACCAGTGGAGGTAATTTTTACTTTTATTTGGATTTGTGGCAGTCGTGGGTTGATAATGATTTTAATATAAAATTTTTAGAAGAAAATTATCTGAGAGTGTCATCATTTAATAAGATAAAGAACATTTATGATCAGTTATTGAAAATACCAATATTTAAAAACTATAAACTAGTTAGAGATGTTAATGTGAGTGGATCAATAGAAGAGTCTTTTACTTATGGATACTTTTTTAATACAGCAGTGTTAACAGGCAGTAAGTATATCACACCTTATGAAAATAATGAGTGTTTTATTTCATCGAAAGATTTATTAGTTAAAGTAAAACCAAATTACTTAATTTTCAATTTAATGATTAGACAGAATAAGATTTATATAGTTGATTGTTTAGAAATTGAGATTGATGATTTGATGAAAGTTTTTAAGAAGTTTAATTAATAAATTTCATTGAAAGTTTTTAACCCCAAAAAATGGTTTTTAATGAAAATCCTTTTAATCAACAAAATAAGCAAGATAATAATACAGTAAATCCTTTTGGTACTAATAATCAATCAAGTAATAATCCTTTTAATACTAATAATCAAACAAATAATAATCAAACAACTAATCCTTTTAGTACCAATCAAACAATTAATCCTTTTAGTACCAATCAAACAACAACTACACCATTTAGTAATCAACCAACTAATACATTTAGTACTATTAATAATAATAATAATCCTTTTAATACTACTAATCAGATTAGTAATAATAATCCATTTGGTAATCAAACTACTACACCTTTTAGTAATCAAACTACTACACCTTTTAGTAATCAAACAACTAATCAGATTAGTAATCAAACTACTACACCTTTTAGTAATCAAACAACTAATCAGATTAGTAATCAAACTACTACACCTTTTAGTAATCAAACAAGTAATCCTTTTAGTACTAATCAAACAAGTAATCCTTTTAGTACTAATCAAACAACTAATCCAATTAGTAATAATAATCCATTTAATAATAATAATCCATTTAGTAATCAACCTACTACAAATACAATCAATCAAACAAGTATATTAGGATCAACAAGTAATAATGAAGTACCATTTAGTTCTAATAATCAAACTATGTTTAATATTACAAATAAACCAAATGTAACATTAGAACAAAATTCTAACACTACAATCCTTGATAATAATACCTCAGCATTTGTATCATCTATTAAAGATTCCACATCAGGTCTTTATAACTTATCAGTGAAAGAAATTATTGATAAACAAACAGAACAACTTAATGAAAATATTAATAGATTTAGAGAAGACGCAAAAGAAATATTTGAACAAGATATGAAGTTAATTACTTTGAGATCCAATTACGTGACAGTTCAAAAGAAAATTGAAGATGAAAATCTTAAACTTGATGAATTATTAGAAGCACTGGACTATTTTTCTAATGAATTAGATAAAAAGAATAATGATTCTGTTGTTGAAGAAGTTAAAGTAGAAGATGTAATTGGAACATTTGAAGAAATTTCTGAGAAATTTACAAGGAAAGTTGAAACCTTCAAGGATGAAAATCATGGAGTACTTGATTTGTTTAATGAGTGTTATGATTTGATTGAAAGAAATGATAAAAAATTAGATGCTCTTAGTAACAGCAAAGGAATGTTTTAATAAACTTAGTTAGTTAAATATTTTAATTAAATAACTTTAATCATTTTATTTAAACATATAACATATTTTTAATACAATTAATAAGCCTTTGTACTGCATTAGAAAATGGATTACAGTAATTAACTTTACTGCTTTCACTATCCACTTCTTTATCTTTGATTTCTGTATTATTATTGATTTCTGTATTATTATTAATTTCAACTTTTAAATTTTTGTTTGATAAATTATTAGTTGATTCAAACTTCTTATTAATTATCTTAAATATATTTAGAAAAGCTCGATTTATCAAAGCTATCATATTATTTATTTGAAAACTAATATAACTTCTAATTGAGTTTTTAATTTTTCCTATTTGTACTTCTACAAACTTACGTTTAACAAAATCATTAAAAAAATAATTATTAACATTCCTTTCAAATATATTTTCAATTTCATCATCTAATCTTTTGTGAATATTTAAATCAAATTTTTCAATTTCCATCTCAAATGATTTTTTAATTTCCCTAATTAATTCTTTATTACAATCTGAATGTTGTATTAATTCTTTATTTAAAATCTCAATTTTTTCTTTAAATTGATTTCTTAAAATATCCACAATAGTAAATAACTTATTTTCAATGTAATTTTGTGCTAATTTAACCGACTCTTCACTATTTTCATATTTTTCTTTTAAAATTTCAGTAATTTCTTTAAAAATTGAATCCATGTCTAGTTGAACAATTTTCATCCACTCATCTGCTTTCGTTTCAAGGATATCTAATTTGCCTTGTATGATGTTTACAGGGATATCTTCTTTATGTCTAATTTTATTATCCTTTTTTTTATATACTAAGTTATTGTTAATGTCCACAGTTAAAAATGGTGGATTTACACAACTAATCAATTGGTTACAAACTCTTAAACAAATATCAATGAATTTCATATTAATTTAAGGGTTTAAAATCTTTTGTTTTTAAAATAAAATTGATTAATTTATTAATTAGAATATTTAGAAAAAATAAAAATAATACATTTTATTCTGAAATTGTTTTTAAATGATCATTTTGTAGAATGTTGATATGTTCTTTTATTTTATGTAAAAATTCATATTTATATAAATAAAAATTATTTTTACTTTTATTAATGATGAGATCAATTAAAATATTTAAACTTTCATTGTTTAAATGATCAAAATCTTCATGTTTAATTAATGAAACGTAAAGTAAAAATTCAATTAAAAAAATTTCTTCCATGTCTTTAAAAATTAAATCAAATTTTCTATGAATTTTTTCAAAGTATATTACATTTGTAAAAAAATTAAAATTTTTATCTATTTCTCTGTATACAGGTAGAATAAGAAACTCTTTAAAGTAATATCTTAAATAAGAATCTAATTCTGATTTGTAATATGAAGAGTTATTTTCACATAACTCATCGATAATATCTAAACAACAACATATCTCTTTTTCAAAATAATCATCAAAGACACTTTTTATAGTTAATTTATACTTTTTAATTAAACTTTTATTAGATAAACAAATCTTCTTATTGAAACTAGAATTATCATAATCATTTTGATCAGATAATAAAATTACACAACTAATCAAATTAAAAAACATCATTGTTTTTCTTTATAATTTTATTTAATTAAATTTTAAATAATTTTTAATCCTCAATTAGAATGATCATTCCAGTGAGATGTTTTACGTGTGGAAAAGAAATAAGTTCTAGATTTGAAGAATTTACACAATTAAAAGAAAGTAACATGAGAGCAGGAGAAGCATTAGATATACTTGGGATGAAAAGATATTGTTGTAGAAGAATGTTTTTAGGACATGTAGATTTGAGTGAAAGACTATTAGAGTTTGAGACTACAAACAAAAATACAGAATCTAATTTATAAATTTCTATTGATTATTTATTCTTTTAAATCAAAATTAGGCTTTGTTTTACCTATTAATTTACCGCTAGTATAAAATAATCTTGGTCTGTACTCGGGTGGCATTCCCATAACTGAGGATTCTTTAAATTTAGTAATTAAAGCCTCTAATCCTTGGATATTCGCGTATGCCAATTGAACAACCTTACTTGAATGATGAAAATCAATCCATTTGTATCCTTGAAAAGCTTTATAAAATATCTGTACATCTTCTTTACTCACAAAGTTAATAAAGGCATATCCTGTATTACATCCGTTTGAAAAATCTAGTCTTAAATAAAGAAAGTTATATCTTCCAAACACCCACTTATTGATCAGTTGAATTAGAATATCCAGATCAACTTTATTTGGGATATTACGAATCATGACAGTCGTTCTATTGTCCCCAACACGTATGTGATTACCTTCATCTCTTACGTTATTAGAAATACTCTTAAATGGTTTTACGGTCTTACTTATATGACCATCAGTTCTTTGACAACTCGTCTTAGTACAGATATAATTACCAGTTTGTATGTTGTTTGTAGTTGAAGAATCAATTGGATTGAAAGTTTTGTTCTTAATACTATCAACTGTAGTATAACTAAAATTAAAATAACTAGGAAAGGCATATGCCTTACTCTTTCCTTCTTCTTTACTAGGCTTTGTATCTCGTTCTGCATTCTTTATAAATTCGTTGTATGCTGTTTCTGTACTTTTTTGATTTATCTGGTTGATCCAATTTTTAGTCATAAATTTTTAACCCGTCCTTATTAAATATTATTTATTCAAAAATAAACTTATTTTAAACTTAAATATTAAACATCAATACATTGAATATTTCTCTCAATTATGATTCTAAATATTATTTTCCTTTTTTATTTTTCAATATTTAATAGTACTTTATAACTATCTTCTTTAAAATTTTTAAGTGCTAATATCTCAATAAAATATTTCATGATTACACAATGAAAATTTTTAACCCCCACCCCTGAAAATAAATTATTTAATAATTTTAATTTTTTAAGCCCTCTTTTATTAAATATTTAATGGTTGTTTTGTACTCTCAGATAAGAAATTTAAATAATAAAGTAATCACTGCTAACTATTCTCATCAAGGATTAAACATTCAAGATGATAGTAGTTTACTCAATGATCTAGCTAAGAATGTCTCTAATTGTAATCGTATTATTAATCAAGATCAAATAATTTCTGGTCAACTGTCTGTTAAAGAGACTTTGAAATTTTACGTCACTTTAAAAGGCTCTTACATCCTTGTTGTGATTGTTGATCGTAAATCAAATGATGACACTGTCAACAAGTATTTTAAAAATCTTCATCAAAAGATAAAATCATTAGATGTGTTAAATTATAGCTTTGATAATGAATTAAAAACATTTACTAATAATTTTAATAGTAATGAATCAAATATTAAGAGTAATTTAGCATTAGAAGGTGTACATTCAACAGTTGTTGATAGTTTAAATGCTTTAATTAACAGAGGAGATAAGATTAATGAGATAACAACACAGGCTCAAAATCTTAACTTTCATACAATGGAAATGTCTAAGAAAGTTCAAAATATTAGAAAAAAAGAACAGATGGAGAAGTATAAAATGTATGTTTTATTACTGATTGTTCTATTTGTTCTTTATTTGATATTTTTTAGAAAATAATTAAACTAATTGCTTATTTGAACTTATTAAAGGCTTGTTTTGATCTTAAAATAATGTTCTTTTCTTCTGCACTTAAAATCAACATGTCATCTTCTGTAAAATCAGATTTAAGTAAAAGTTTAGAAAAATGACTCATCCTCTCAAAAAATATACTTTTTAATTCTTCTGAGTTGTTATCAAGACCATTTAATAAACTTTTTGTATAAAAATACTCATTTCTTAAGTTTACTATGTGTGAGTCTGCATTTAGTTCCTCTTTCATACTTTTAAAGTCATTTTCTATTGGTTTACAGTGTTCATTTCTTATAAAAAAATCTACAACTGAAATTGGAAATTGTCCTTTAAAACCATCAATGATATTTGTATAAAGTTTAGTTGATCTTATATTCTCATTAAATTCAACTTCTATTAAAGCTTCTCTTTCAAGTATTTTGTTTATATTTAAATGATTTGGTAGCAGATTAAGCTTCATTTTCTAACAAAAAATTCTGTTTTATTTTCTAACAAAATTTTATTAATATTTTTTAAACAGAACTTTCTTCTTCAACCCACAAAATTACAATTAAATTTTCATTAGAAAGTGTTTTTATAAAAACTTTTTCCCTCTTAAATTTCTTTTTTGGCAAATCTTTAAACGAATTTAAAAAATCTATTTGATCTTTAATGCAATTTTCTGTATCATTTCGTCTTTTTTCTGGTGTACTTTTCTCATTATCTTGAATATTGCATTCATTTTTAATTTCCTCATTATCCTCACTCATTTTGTTTGTTTTAGTTAAAAAATTTAAATTTATTCCCACAAATTAATGCATTCAGTTAAAGAGGAACAGAGTTTTAATAAAAATGGATTAGATAAAAATTGCAAGGATAATCAAAGAAAACAGTTTGATGAGGATGATGTTTGGACTATTATTACATCATTCTTTGAACAGAAAGGATTGGTTAGACAACAGTTAGACTCTTTTGATGAATTTATTAAGACAAAGATGCAAGAAATTGTAGAAGAGATGTTTCAAATTATAGTTGAGAGTACACCAACGCCTGGTATGACTGAAACTAGAAAGATGATATTAGAATTTGGTCAAATTTACGTAAGTACACCTCCAATTTATTCTGAGAAAGATGGTACATCAAATGCAATTCTCCCTAATGAAGCAAGAATTAGAGATTTAACATATGGTTGTAATCTTTTTGTTGATATTAAGAAAACTTATATTAATGAATATGGAGAGAAGATTGTGTCTACATTTATTAAACAGCCTTTAGGTCAGGTACCAGTTATGGTTAAGAGTGCATGTTGTTTGCAGTTTGATATGCATGATAAAGATATTATATTGTTAGGAGAATGTCCATATGATGAAGGAGGATATTTTATAATCCAAGGAGGAGAAAAGGTTATTATTGCACAAGAGCGTATGGCAACAAATACAATTAGTGTTTTTGAAAAAACACAACCGGCAAGTTATAGTCACTATAGTGAGATTAGATCTGTACCTGAAAAGGGATCAAAAACACCAAGTGCTTTTACTCTCAAAGTGTTAACAAATACAGAAGTTATTAGAGCATCACTTGCGGGAGTTAAAGTAGACATTCCAGTTATAATTATATTCAAAGCATTAGGGTTTTTATCAGATAAGGAAATAATATCGCATATTGTGTTTGATGAGAACGATGATGAAATGCACTTGTTTTTAGTCTCAAGTTTTGAAGAAGCTGCACCAATACAAGATCAACAAAGTGCTTTAGATTTTATAGGAAAAAGAAGTGCACAAGTGGGTCTATCTAGGGATAAGAGAATCGAACATGCTAAAATTTTACTTGCTAAAGAATTTTTACCACACATTGGTAGTCGTGAGTTTTTAGAAACTAGAAAGGCATATTTCTTAGGGTATATGATTAATAAGATGGTATCAGTTTTATTGAAAAGGAGATCAGTAGATGATAGAGATCATTATGGTAAGAAAAGAATGGATTTATCTGGAGCAATGTTAGCAGGATTATTTAAAGTACTTTTTAAGAAAATGTGTGCAGAAACTGCTAAACATATGCAGAAGTGTGTAGAAACAAATAGAGATTTTAATTTAGCAATTGGATTGAAGTGTTCAATAATAACAACAGGGTTTAAATTTGCATTAGCAACAGGTAATTGGGGAGATCAAATGAAAGGATCAAATTCAAAAGCAGGAGTAGCACAAGTATTGAACAGATATAATTTTATATCAACATTAAGTCATTTAAGACGTGTAAATACACCATTAAACAAAGGTGATAAATTAGCACCACCTCGTCAATTACACAATACTTATTGGGGTATGATATGTCCTACTGAGACACCAGAAGGACAAGCCTGTGGATTAGTAAAGAATTTATCATTAATGGCTTACATTTCAGTGGGAAAACCAGCAGGACCGATTATAGAAATATTAGAAGAATTTGGTGTAGAAAGATTAGAAGAAATATCATCACCAACAAATACAAAAGTATTTGTTAATGGTATTTGGATTGGTATTACAAATGTTCCTATTGAATTGTTAACATACTTAAGAAATTTAAGAAGACATGGTCAGTTGTATTTTGAAACATCAATAGTATTTGATATTCAAGAAGATGAATTAAGAATTGTATCAGATTCTGGTAGACCATGTAGGCCGTTGTTTATAGTTGAAAATAATGAGTTGTTAGTAACAGAAAAAGATTTAGATAGTTTAAGACAAATTCAAATGAAATGGGATGATTTAATAATTTCAGGTAAAATAGAATACTTAGATGTAGAGGAAGAAGAAACTGTTTTAATAGCAATGAGTATAGAAGAATTATATAAACAAAAGAATGATCCTAATAGTTTAATTAGATATACACATTGTGAAATACATCCTTCAATGATCCTAGGGATAGCAGCATCAACAATTCCATTTCCTGGTCATAATCCTTCACCTAGAAATACTTATCAGTCTGCGATGGGTAAACAAGCAGTTGGAATTTCTTCTACTAATTATGTTAAAAGATTTGATTCATTAACTAATATTCTAATTTATCCACAGAAACCTTTAGTAACTACACGTTCTATGGAATACTTAAAATATAAAGAATTACCTAGTGGACAGAATTGTATTGTTGCTATTGCTTGTTATACTGGTTATAATCAGGAAGATTCAATTATTATGAATAGGGCTGCTATTGATAGAGGGTTATTTAGATCATTTATTTATAGAACATATTCTGATCAAGAAAAAATGGCTAGACCAGGTATGATAGAAAAAATAGGTAGAGTTGATAAACAAGCTGTTTATAATATTAAAAATTGTAATTATGATAAACTTGAAAATGATGGGGTTATTTGTCCAGGTACTTATGTTACAGGTGATGACATATTGATAGGTAAGGTTACACCAACATTAGATATTGAAAAAAGTACAAAGGAAAGTCAATTTTACATGTTTATTGATGATTCAACATCTATGAGGAGAAATGAAAAAGGAATTGTTGATAAAGTGGTTGTAACTACTAAGGATGGTTATAGATTCTTTAAGGTTAAAATAAGAAGTTTAAGAATACCTGAAAGGGGTGATAAATTTGCTTCTAGACATGCTCAGAAAGGAACAATAGGAATTATTTTAGATCAAGAGGATATGCCATTTACTGGTGAGGGTATCATTCCTGACATAATTATTAATCCTCATGCTATCCCATCTCGTATGACTATTGGTCACTTATTAGAATGCTTGTTAGGAAAAGTTAGTGCTTTATCAGGTGAAGAGGGAGATGCTACACCTTTTACTAAAGTATCGGTAGAAGAAATATCAAGTAAGTTAAGAGAATTCAATTATCAAGACTGTGGATATGAAGTAATGCACAATGGTATGACTGGTTATAAACTAAAAGCTAGTATCTTTATTGGACCTACTTATTATCAAAGATTAAAACATATGGTAGATGATAAAATGCATGGTAGAGCAAGAGGACCATTACAAGTACTAACAAGACAACCTGTTGAAGGAAGGTCAAGAGATGGAGGATTAAGATTTGGAGAAATGGAAAGAGATTGTATGATCTCTCATGGTACTGCTGCATTTCTTAAAGAGAGACTTTTAGATGTCTCTGATACATACACTGCTTATGTTTGTAACAGTTGTGGATTGTTTGCTATTGCTGGTGAAGATTTTTATGAATGTAAAAATTGTTCTAATCATACAAACATTTCTAAGGTTGAAATTCCTTATGCATTTAAAATTCTCATTCAAGAATTAATGGCAATGAACATTGCTCCTCGTATTAAAACTGAAGAATAAATATTTTTTATTTTTTATTTACATGACTCAAAATACTTCTTATTTTTACACCTCAACAACTTTTAATACTTTAAAGAGTTCTTCTTCTACTTATGTTAACACAAGTTTTAGTTCTACTGAAATCGAATCTTTAATTATAGAAAGTTCTTTAACTGATGGAGAGTTAATTGTTAATGAATCATTAAAATTGAATTTAATTAGAGAAAATATTTCTGATGAATTTTTATGTTATTTTATCACAGTAACTCAAAAAAGGAGTAATAGACATTATTTTGGATATGATTCAAGTGCATTTTGTATAATTTTAACTAATGATGAACTTGAAATAAATGAAAGATACTCTATTTATGGAAAAGTGAGGTTTAAAGGTGTTTATTTTATAGAAAGTTATTATATAGAAAAAATTGATTATAAAGAAAAATTATTTTTATACTTTAAATAAATTTTTTTATAATCAATTTATTGTTTAAAATAAGATTTTTTGTTAAAAAAATTCATACAAATTATTTAATATCTTTTACATTTTAAACAAACCTATTATGTTGAGTTAGTAAAGTGTTTTTTAATTTTCTTAAAATAAACTTAAATATTTTTAAATAAATTTAATAAAAATTTTTTAATCCTTAAAATGTGGTTGTTATTTTTCATTATTCCTATTTTATCAACAAATTAATTAATAACATTTGCTGAAGAGTATAAACAAGATGAAAAAGATATTCACATAGAAGAAACAAGTCTTAAAAAAGAAGATAAAGGTGTTCAAACTGAGGATATTAAAAAAGAAGATAAAGATGTTCAAATAAATGATGATATTGAATCAATAGAAATTAATATTACAACTTCAACTGTAGAATTAAATGATTCTCAAATTGGTTTTGATAAAATTGAAGTTTGTAAAAACTTTAATAGTGAAAAAAACTCTACTGAACCAATTTTAGAAAAAAAGAAGAAAACTTCTAGATTTAAAAAAATATTGATTTTTATTCTTCAAGCATACTCATTTTTATGTGATTAAACTTTAAAATTAGTATGTTTTTTAGAAAAATTTTTAATTTTTTTACTTACTTCACTAAAATATACTTATTTAAAAATAAACTAAATGAAAAATAAATTTTTAAAAAATATGAAAACATAAAAATGTTGAATTTATAAAGTTATATAAATATTTATATATAATTAGCAAATTAAAAAAAATAATTTAGTTATTTTTTATAATTAGTTAGATAATTAAAGGAAAATACATTTAAAAAGTAAAATAATTTTATTACAAAAAATATATTATTGAGTAAAGAATATATAAAGGGTTGGATAATTACTAAAAACATCTTTATATAACTTTTTAATTTAATTTTAAACAACTTTGTTTCTCTTTTTATAAAAATTTTATATTCTTAACTTAATATTAAAGAGTTTTCTAAAAGATTTTATTAATATTTTAAACCTTTTAATTAAATTTTCAATTTTAAGTATAATTTTTTGAAAAAAAAATTTACTATAAAAATTCAAGAGTAATAATTCATATGAAAATTACAAAGAACTTAAAAACATATTATTTTCATTAACATAAAGATTTAAATTTATAAATTGTATTTTATTGTATTCTAGTTTTAAATTAAATAAATTTTTGATCAGAGAAATCATTAATAAGTAATGTGTGTTGAAAGTAATATAATTAATAGAGATTTTTATATTAAATAACAATTTAAAAATTATATTTTTAAAGATTATCTTTTTGTATGAGATTAAAATTACTTGTTATAAAAAATGAATTAAATTGTTAAACACTTGCTAATTTTAATTACTTTATGTTATTAAGAAATATTATTATTATTATAGTTGTTTCATAGAAAAAAATAATTTTATATAAAACTTTTGAATCAAATTTTATAATTCTAAAAACAAAA
>LVKB01000044.1:0-18439 GCA_002087885.1 Hepatospora eriocheir
AAAATTGATAAATTTTTATAAAAATTTTTATCATAATTATTTTTTTAAAAAGAAAAAGTAAATTTTTTAATTTGTCTTTTTGTATCATATTATATTGTTTTTTAAATAAAAATTATTAAAATCTTTTATATAATATTTTTTGATAATTATTATTTCTATTTTACTTAACATTATTAATTTATAAAAAATATTGTTTTTTTTAATTTGATTAAATTGAATATAAAAAAATTATTCTCAAATTTTTATAATATAAATGTTTTTAAACAAAAAAAAGCTCCTTATGTCTTGTTTCGTGTGAGTGTTTGTTATTAATTTTATGAACTTTGTTTTAAATAAACTTTATATTTTTGTTCTTGGTAAATTATTTAAGAATTTTTCATTTTATATCCAAAAAGAAGTTGGTAAATTACTGATATTCAATTGAAATGTTGAATTTTCTTGATAATCAACTTTAATGGTTATGATATAAAGATTATAATATATATTATTTTTGATATCTCATAATTTTGATTCATATTTATTTTTTAAAATAATTTTTTTGATGATAAAAAGATTTTTATAAAGTCGATAAAAAACACATTTAAAAGACTGTTATTATTTTAAAAATATTTAAACTAAACATTTTAAAAACTAAATTAAGGTTTTTTTAAATATAAATGTAGTTTTAATCTATAAATTCATTTTAAACATTGAATGTTTATAAATTTTTTATAATTATTTAGTTTTAAGATAAGCTTTTATTAAAAATTTGTAATATCTTATATATAAGATGTTTTAATTAAGAATTTAAATTTAAAATATTAATTGTGAATCAAATTTTATCAATATAATATTATTTAAAAAATGTTTATTTTATAATCTTTTTAAATAATTAAATCAGTAAAATTTTACACTTTTTAAACCGTTTTAATTCTTATAATTATTTTATAAAATAAAACAAAGTTTTTTATATAAACAAATGTATTTTTCTATTACCCATTAATTAAATAAAATTGTTAAAAAACATATGTAAAAAAAATCAAAAATTAAAAAAAATAATTTTGTATGTAACATGAAAATTCCTTTTATCATTAAAAGCCTTTAAAAATTTAAAATCGACTTTTAATACAATAAACTTGTTGATTATCAAACAAAAAAATTATAAACTTTTATATCTAAGCTAAGAATATTTCTATTTTAAAAATCATTAGTTATTTAACTTTTAATATGAAAATTATAATAAAATTAAACAGATTTATATTTAAATTTAAAACTAGGTTTTAAGATATTTTTTAACTCATAAAATATTAATAATCGAATCATATAATTTTTAAAATGATGAAAATTAAATTTAATAATATAAAATTAAAGATAATTATTTATCTAAACTAAAAAATTATTATTATTTTGGTAAATTTATTAAAAGTAAAAGTTTTTAATTTTTATTTTTTTATTAACAATCTTTTAAAAAATAGGATAATTATTATATAAACACTTAAAATATTTGTTTCTTTGAAGAAAAAAATAATCATTTTGTTTTTAATAAAAAGTTTTTTTTTAAATTAGTAAGAATGATTTTTGACCATAAATTTTTCAGATAATATAAACAGAAACGTTTAATATATTTGATGAAATTCATAAAAAAACTTTTATAAACATAAAATCATAAATAAATCAGTTTTCTTTTCTTATAGTAGGTAAAACACATTTAGTAAAAGTATAATATTAAAATAAAAATCATTATTAATTTATTATTAAAATATAATTAAACAAGATAATTACATTAACATTGATAATAACTTTAAAGTCAAAGAATATTTAAAAATTTAATATAACAATTTATGTTAAAAAAATTTTAAACTTATAATTTCTATCTTGTAAAATATAATAAAAAACAAGTGGGAATAAATTATATTATCAATAATTTCCTTTGAAATAAAACTATGATTTAATAACAAAATGTTAAAATCTAAAATTCGTTCATATTATGTGATAATATAGATTTTTATTTTTTATATCATAAAGATAAATTTTGTTAATAAGAGCACTTATTATTTTTTAAAGAATGTTTTAAGTGATTATATTTTTTTATAAAAAAGATTCTTCAATTATAATTTAAAAAAATTTATTAATAATTTGTAATTGATACAATTTGTTAATAATACAAATTTTTATCATAAAAAGGGTTTATTTGATATTATTTTCTATTAGAAAGTAGTATTTGTTATTTATTGGTTATTAAATGTATTTAGCAATCCTTTTATTCAATGATTTATAATAATCTGATAAAATATTATGCATCATATTAGAAAAAAAATCACAAATATAATACTGTTTATATTAGTTATACATGGTACAATAAAATATTTTTATTAAACATAAATAAAACGATAAAATAAACTTTTTGAGCAAACACTAATAGAAAAATATATTTATTGTAGTTTTTAAATTCGTTATAAGCTATTTTATTTTTAAATAAATTATAAAATATTAAAAAACATAAATTACTGATTAGTTATGTTTTATGATATCTTTAACATCAGTGATACATTTAAAACATGGTTTTAAAGTAAATACAAAAAGACTTAAATAAATTTAACAAAACTTAAGACTTTAATAAACACTAAAATAAAAACTAACACAAAAATGTGTGCCTATTGAATTAAACAGAATATAAAATATTTTTAAAATTTCTTCAAAGATAAAATATTTTATATTTTACATTAATCACAATTCTTTTTATTTTTAACATTTGATTGTAATTTAAAATATTTTTTACTGTAATGTTCAAACATATTTTTTATTTTCTGATTAAATCTATCAATGTATGTTTTAAAATTAATCATATTTTATGGTATCACGATATAAAATATTTAATTTATAATCATTTAAGTAATTAATAATTAAACAAAGTTTTAAACCACACTTGAATTATTTAATAAAACATTTTAAACTCATTCTATAATTATAATAAAATGATTAATATTGAAAATTAAAATAATTTGATCTAAACTCACTATGAATCTTTAATAATAAATTTTAATTTTAAAGTCTTAAAAATAACTTTAGTAAAAATTGGAGTTTATAAATTAAACTTAATTCTAATTCTAAATTAAATATCTTCTTCTGTTATTTGATTTAATTATAAAATATTTAAAGTAAAACATGAAAATTATAAAAATAATTTCACTGAAAATTGAATCATAAAAAAATAGAAATAATTTAAATCAAAATTAACACAGATTCTTACTTTTTTATTAACTAAATAAAATTATTTAAAGTAAAAATCAAAGTTAAAAAAACATACTAACTGGGAATCGACTTTTATAAAAAGAAACCCTGTAAGATGTTTAAACAAAGTTGCTTTTGCAATTTCATTAAATTATTTAGAAAATATTTAAATTAAAAAAAATTTTATTGAAAATTAAATATTATAAAAACAATCTATTTTTTGTATAAACTACGTTCTCATTTTTTATCAATAAAATAAAATTATTTTATTGATAAACAAAGTTTAAAAAATGAATTAATTAGGAATCGAACTTTAATATAAAACAAACTGGCTTACTTGTTAAACCAATTTGTAATGTACTTATATTATTATTTATTTTTGAATATTTAAATTCAAATATAAAATTTTCATAATAAATTCATAATAATTTAATATTTTTAAAAAACGAATTCGTTATTTAAAAATAGAGGTTTATTTATAAAAAATAAATTTTAAAATATTTAAACTTAAAAATAAGCTAATTAAGAATCAAAATTTATTAAAAAATACCGCTTTAATATTTAAACAGAGTACTATTTAGCCATTATTTTATTAGCTTATAAAATAATTATACCATAAGACTCACTGGATTAAATAAATTTATTCATACATATATCACTATTTGTTAAATTAATTCTATACTGTAATTATTTTGTTCTTGATTATAATATTCTCTTATCTTGTTATCTTTACTTATATCATAAACTCTGTGGTTTAAAAACACTTAAAATATTAACAAAAATTATTTAAAGATGATTTCAAATCTAAACATTAAAGTGCATGCGACTATTTAATATTAAATATAAAAACCTCACAATAAATTCATTAAATATTAAATATTATAAAAACAAGTTTTTTTTCTAAACCATGTTCTTGCTTTTCTTAATAAATAAATCTTTTTAAGTTAAAAAATAAACTAATTGTGAATCGAACTTTATTAAAAGGTAATTTGTAAAACTTTTAAACAGCTACCTATTGAAAAACTAACTTATTATTTTTTAAAATATAAAAATCTAAAAATAAATTCATTAAGAATTAAATATTTTAAAAATAAATTTAAAATTTTAAAACCAAATGTTTATTTTTTATCAATAAATAAAAATTATTTGAAATTAAAAGCTAATTTAAAAATAAACTGATTGGGAATCGAACATTATTAAAAGGAACTCTGTAAGATATTTAAACAGATGCCTATTGGAATACTAATTTATTAATTTCAAAAATATAAAAATATTATAATAAATTTATTGAGAATTTAATAGTTTAAAAATGAACTCGAACTTTTTAAAACCAAGTGTTTATTTTATCGATAAATTAAAAATTATTTTATATTTAAAGCAAATTAAAAAAATAAACTAATTGTGAATCGAACTTTATTAAAAGGTAATTTGTAAAACTTTTAAACAGGTACCTATTATTATATTAATTAATTATTTTTTAAAATATAAAAATATTACAATAAATTTATAGAAAATTTTAAATTTTAAAAATAAATTCGAAATTTTTACTAAATATTCATTTTTATCGATAAATTAATAATTATTTGATTTTAAAAGAGAATTTAAAAAATAAACTGATTGGGGATCGAACATTATTAAAAGATACTCTGTAAAACTTTTAAACATGTACCATTTCAAAATCTAATTTATTATTTTCTAAAATATAAAAATATTACTAATATTTTATTAAGAATTTAATATTTTAAAAATAAACTCGAAATTTTTAAAACTAAATGTTCATTTTTATCAATAAATTAAAAATTATTTTATATTTAAAGCATATTTAAAAAATAAACTAATTGGGAATCGAACTTTATAAAAAGAAACCCTGTTTAGTGTTTAAAGAGCTCCAAATGTATTCATATTTTTTTATTTTTTTACATTTAAATTTAAATTTTTCATACTAAATTCGTAAAGGATTGAATATTTTAAAAATGAGCTGGTATTTTTTAAACCATCCATCATATTTAATCAATAAAACATTTAAATTTAAATCTGATATCGTTTTAAAATAAACTAATTAAAAATAAAACTTGTTAAAATTAAATTTGTTTTTTGTTTGAAATTGGTGTTGATTTTAACCAATTTATTAAATATTTTGAATTAAAAATCCAATAATGATATATTAAAATTTTTTTTATTAATTGATAATAATAACTACCATTTAGATATAAAATTTGTATGAAAATATCATTCCTTTCATAAAATTTAATTGTAATTTTTTATTTATAATGTCGTAACCTATAAATATTACTTACACTCGATTAGGTGGTTTATGAGAAGACTGTTTATTGTGAAAATATTTAAAGCTATGAAAATGAATAATCAAGTAATAGAAATAAGATGGTAAATAAGTTGATAAAGATAGTTTAAGTGAAAATATGAGTGAAAATGATAGATTATAAATTTCTTTTATCTATCTTCTATTGATTTTGATAAAAAACGTTTTATGAGAAAAATTTAAGTTTTTTTATAATTAAAAAAATAAAATTGTTTAATGTTTGCGTCATTTATAATCTAATAAACCATTTAATAATCATAAAATTACTTGTTTGTATTTTTAAACCTTTTAGTAAAAAAGATAAATTTTTCATTGTACATTACAAAGCACCACATGTAATATTTTTTAAAAACAACAAATCATCTAATAAATATAAATTAGTTTTGAAAATTATAATTATAAAAATAACAAAAATATTAATCACTATAAAATACAATGTACTTTATTGGAAATATCACCAAAAACAAACTTTTTTATTTATTTAACAGTAATATCTTATATTATTTACACCAATTACTAATATAAAATACAAACATCTTTAACTGTATAATAGTATATTTAAGTTTTTTTTATAATTTTTATAAGAAAAATTTATATTGTATTAAAATTGCTCTTTTGAATTTTTAAAGATAAAATAAAATTGTTGGTGATATTATTCTCTATAATTTTCAATAAAATTTAAAAAAAAGAATAAATTTAAAAAGAAAATATAATTAGAAAACCTTATTATAGAAAGTAAATATTGTATATTATTAAACCAATAAAAATTCTATTAATGTTTATAATATTATTTATTAAACCATATTTAAAACACCTATTTTAAAGCTATAAATAAATAAATTATTTGATTTTTATTTTTAAAGAATAATTTATATAAGTGCAATACAAGTTTTATTTAAAACACAGTCTTTTTGTAAAACAAAAAATTGAATTTAAAAATACTTAAAGTTTACTTTTTTTAAAAAATCTAAAAATGAGTTAAAGTGTAATTTTTGTTATTATAAACCCATTTAAGATAATTTATGACTTTTCTATACTTTTATATTTCAAATAATCCATAAAACTAATAAATAATAATAATAGAAATATAAAATTTAATAAATAATTAACTTGGATTAATAAAGAGAGAACTGTTTTAACAATAAATTTAATATTAAATGTAAAAAATATTTAATTTTATTATTGTTGTATTTAATTTTTAATTTTAAATATTTTAACCCTTAATTTTTATGAATAATAATGAAAACAATAAATTATATTTAACAACTAAAGTTTTTTTATTATTTAAATGCTTTCTTATGGTAAAAAATTTAAGTAAAAAGCTTCAAAAAAAATTTAGTGTTTTTGTTTACTAAAAAAACTTTCTTCTATAAAATCTTTTTATTCGTTTAAACACTATTTTAAATAATTTCTCATAAAATTTTGTTAAATCTAAGAATATTTATTTTCTATTATTCAATTTTTATAATATTAATCTCAAACAAAAATTATTAAGTTGAAGTAAAAAAGAAACTTCTAATGTGTATTTAAAAATGTTAATTATAAAAGAAAATTTAATCTAAATATATCTTATAATGAAAAAAATTGATTAATTAATAATATTAAAAACCCTTTTTTAATAATAAAAAAATTAATATTATAAATCAATTATATTTAAATTATTTTGAGTAAATTATATTTATCATAAAAAATTACTTATATAGATTGTTAACTATAAAAAAAAATATATCAATTAACAATCCTTTTCTATCTTCTTTATATCTATTAATTTAAATGTATTTTTTAAAATTCATTTTTATCAAAACTTTCATCATAATCAATATCTTTAAAAAGTTTTTTTACTTCTTTTATTAATTTAAATATTCAAACGGTTTTTAATTAATAAATCTCCTACTGTCATTAACTTTTGTTTTAATAAAAAAATTACTTTTACTGCTACTATACTTCCTATTTATTAATAAATTTAACTTTTAAATTTACACTTGTAGGATTTAATTAATCAATAACTTTATTTATAAATAAGATACAAAATGATTGCTATATTTAATAGTTAATAAAAATTCCTTTTAAATAATTTAGTTAAAAAAATTTAATCTTCATTATATTTTAGTTAATTTTTTAAGAATTTAAAATAGTTAATATAAAATGTTTAAAAATCTTTTTAAAGTATAATAAATTCTTTTTAAAAAATCAAATTACTAAGAAATAACAATGAATTAAAAAGTATAATAAAATATTTTTTTAATTATAATTTAAAATTAAAATGAATAAAAAATTATTTATTTGATTTAAGACTCTCAAGTTTCTTCTTATTCTCACTCTGTCCTTCTTCATAAACTCTCTTAAATTCATTAAAGTCTTCCTCGTTATCAAGCTTTATCAAAAAGACGGTTAATTTAGTTTTAAATTTCTCTTCAACATAAGCTTTATCATCAACAGCTACCCAAATATATGAATGATCATAAACATTACTCTTAATCAAATTACACTTTTCTGATGGCGATATAATATGATGTGCACCGTTCAACATTAGACCGTCTCTTATCATCAAATTAGTATACATTTCATTAGAATTCTTAAGAAAAAAGAATTTTCCTGTTCCTCTTTTCTCAAATAACTTATCCTTTAAGAAAAACAAATTACAATTACATGAAAAAATAGAATCTTTTTCATAATTCTTTAATGGATCATTCTTAATGTCTTCTTTAACTGATTTGTTAGAATCTTTTTTAGTTAAGAATGGACATACAGATGATTTAGATTGAGTATTATCTTTCTCTGATTTAATAGAACTTTCCTCTTTTATTGTTTTAGTTTCACTCTTCTCATCTACAACATTTTCAATTTTGTTATCAGTTTTTTCTGTCATAAATTTTCTAGGGGTTAAAATTTTTATTAAAAAATAAATTTATTAAACTTTATTAATATTTAATAAAGGATTTATTTTGTTTGTTAAAAGAAACAAATTAAATTGTTTATGCAAATAACTATAAAAATAAGTTGCATGATAAAAAAATCTAAAGCAATAACAACAACCTCTTTTTAATACTAAAATCAAAATAATAAATAAACATTCAATTGAAAGCCACTGTAAGTAAATTGTTTATTTTGTTTTGTATTTAAAATAAACTAGTTTGAAGTGTATCAACTATGGCAATAAGATCATTACTAAATTTAATAAAAATATGTTCATGTAATAATAATGAAGCTGTATTTAATATCAATGTTGTAGGTGGAAAAAAATATGAGGAAGAATATAGTAAAACACACTACAACCTAGCTAGTGATTTAGACAAAATAGTAAAACATATAACAGAACAGATAGAACAATCAGCAAGATTTGAAAAGAATGATTTTAAAATAAAAATAAATTTAAATCACCCAAGTGACACTGAAATTGATGAATCAATTAATAAAGCTAATCCATGTGAAGGTAATATAACAGACATAACAGGATTATTGGAAGATATCAATCAAAGAGATCCAACTTCACATTATTTAGTTCTTTTACCGTGTGATCCATCACCTTATGAAAACAATTTTAAAAAAGTCAAAATGGACATCCCTTATTTTTTTCAATCTATCAATGTAAATTGTTATAAAAGAGCAGCCATTCTTCAAGTAAATAACTATCATCAACTACTGGCAACATTTGGAAATTCAGTATTACATCTTTTAGGTGCCAATTTATCAGACACAGCAGAAGTATTAAATATTCATACAGGAGACGGTGGTATTAAATCATCACTAGTAATTAACGATGAAATGGTTAATTCAATATTAAGCAGTCCTTGCTTCCCTTTAAATAATAATTACAGTGACTACATAAATTAATCATTAACCCTTTTAATAAATAAAAAATTATTTCTATTTCTCCTTAATGAAGACAGCTTATCTTGATTTTAGTGAAAACTTCAATGAAATACCCACACGAATAAGAATCTTTGAGACAGAAGATAAGACATACATCTTTGTTAGTCAATACCCAAAAGATATGGGTTTATATAATAATTTTCTTAAAAAACTTATTGAACCACACATAAAGAAAGATTTATTTTGTATTTGTAATCTTAAAAATTATGATTCAATCACTAAAATATCAGAAGCAATTGTTAAAATTTTAACTAATAAATAAATTTTAATAAAATTTTTGTAAAATCTTTATAAAACAATGGGAAGAAACTGTACAAAAAAGAAAGGAAAAAGTAGAAATACTAAAAGAATCCAACATGGATTTATTAAAAGACACGGATTAAGACAGATAGATTTAATTAAAACAGTTAAATATACTGAAGAAAAATTAGAGGAGTTTAGAGAAAGAGATTTAAATTTTCTTTGTGAAAAGTGTGATCGTTTTTTTAAAGATGAAAATACTTTGAATGTTCATTATAAAACAAAATCTCATAAAAAAAGACTTAAACAGTGGAATGAACCATTTCACACACAAGAAGATGCTGAAAGAGCTGCTGGTTTATTTTGATAAATTTATTCAAGATTTAAAATATTTTCATATTCTATTTCTGATGTTCTATTTTCTTTATTAAGTTTTTGAATGTCTTTTTCTAACGTTTCTCTCATCTTATTTAATTCTTTTATATCTGATTTAAGTTGTTTTTTTGCAAGATCTAGTGCGTTTATCATACCAATTTTTTTATCAACAATTATTGATTCAAATATTTCTTTTATATAGTTTTCATCCGTAATATCTTTATAACTCACTCTTTTATTAGATATTTCCATATCTAGTCTATTTAATAACATCTCTAAGTGGTACTCTCCTATTTTATTCTTAAATACTGCTGATAACTTAGACTGTACTATATTATAAACCTCATTAGATATTGGTTGGTCATAATACAGTGGATTAAATGTTTCATCAATAGTTTTTTTAAATAACTGTTTTAACTTAGTAAATCTTGGTCCATCATTTAACAATTTTCTATTTTCTTTACTGCTTATTTGATCCATAAATTTATAAAATCAGAATTTTAATAAAATTTGTTTATTTAGAACAACAGTATGAAACTTGATTAAACTATGAAAATATTTACTGATGCATTATGAAGTTAGTTAATTTGTCTTTTATAAGTTCAAAATTGGTTATTGATTTTACTGTGGCTATTGAAAAGTTTAAAAATGATGAAGGGTTAACATATTTTATTGGTGATACCATACAAAAATATAATTCAAGATTAAAAGATGGTAGTGTTGAATTTAGATTAAATAAGGTTTTATTTTATGATGAATTACAGACACTAGAACCCACCCTTTACAGCTGTGTGGGTAAGGACGATATTAATTGTAGAAAGAAAATATTAGAAGATAATCCAACTAATATTTTATACTTTGCTAGTACAAATAACATTGATAATGATTTTTCTAAATACATGATTATTAACCCATGTAGATCAAGATATTTTGGCAATGTTTTTGGAAATAATAGTTTTTATAACGAAATATCACTAAGTTTAAAAGATTGGATATCAAATTTATTAGGAACAGAAATTAATCTTAATTCTGATAGTAAAATTTTTGCTTCTTCTAAACTGTTAAAGGAGTTTAAGAGATGTAAAATTATTTATGAAATAAGTGAAGATGAAGAGGAGTCAACATATAAAAATTATACCATTTCTACAAGACCTGAAAACACAACTAATCAAAAAAATAACATCGAGTCAAATTTAGACAAAAGTGATGTTAAATTCTCAAAAAGGAAATCTAATTATTTCTTTGATTCTATCAATATTAAAGAGCCAAATCCTATAATTTTAAATAGAAAAAAAGTTCGTAAGTTTCCTTTTTAAAACAAACAATAAATAAAATACTTATTTACAAAACAAACATGAGTGATTATTCAATTGGTGTTATTGGTGATGAAGAAACCATAAAGGGATTAAAAATCGGTGGTGTGGAAGATAAAGGGCAAAATATTATTAAAGTTACTGAAGAAGATTCTAAAAAGCACATTTCTACTCAGTTTTATTCTTTAATAAATAATAAATCAGTTGTAATGATATTTATTAGTGAATTTGCAGCTGATAAAATAAAAAATGAAATTGATGATTATGATCGATTTATTCCAAGTATATTGAAAATACCATCTAGAAAATTATAAAATCATTTCGTTTCATCTTTAAACTTTTCAACTATCTTTTTAGCAGATTCTGCTTTTATCTTTTGTCGTAAAGATTTGATATTAACTTTCTTTTTAACTATTCTGTTTGATTTTATGTTTAATTTTGTTTTGTTCTTTTTAAAATTCTGAGTCATTTTATTCTTATAAAATTTTTTAAAAATTTAAATTAGTTAATTGAAATAAAGTTATAATTGATTTTAATTATTTGTTAAAATAACGATTAAATATTTATAATTTTTGCAGTACTCCTATACTGTAATTTAAAGAATAGGATAATTGATTATTTACTATGTATGGAAATGTTTACAAATTTCCATCTTAAGTTAGTTAGTAAGGTATTTTAATTTGTGAAAATCTTTTAACTGATAAAAAGTGAATACACAGACGATAGAGACAAGACTATAACTGACACAGAGACAGAGAACACAAGAACAGATGAGACAGAATCATCATCAGTAAATAAATTATCTTCTACCAGCCGTCTAGCCTTCGGCAATTTTATTAAAGGTTTTAAATTAATAATCATAATAAAATTAACTAAGTTATATAAATTAAACCTCAATGATTAATTTTTTAGTTCAATTTTATGTTTAAACAAACTTCTTTACTATAAATTGGAATAAAAACATTAAAAATTGATAAAACATAAAACTCTAAGAAATATTTTAATAATTTTTTAAATGATCTGTATAAAAATTAGTTATAAATTTATATATACTTTTATTCACGACTTGAAAAAAACAAAGATTTTAAGTGAAAATGAATTATCTAATTATTCAGAATAAAAAAAACTTAATAAAAATTTATTTGAATCTTAATTGATGTTTATAAAGATGTTGTAAACGAAGATTTTTTTAAGAAAATGAGTATCTTAGAAAAAATCTGACTATAAATTTTAGTAAAAATTTTATCCATTGAAAACGAGTAGTAGAAATTTAGATAAAGATAATAAATTTAGTTACAACAACAATTTTGATAGTCAGAGCAAAGAGAAATTATTGATTATAAATATTAATTATTTTTTGTTATTTTTATGATGATCAATTGATAATTCAGTTTACCATTTTAGTTTGTTATTTATTCTGAAAAATAACTAAATCCTTCAAAAATATAATTGATAATATTACTTCTGTAACTAACAAAAGTGTTGATGTTGTTATAATAATTGATAAATTCAAACTTATATACAAAGATGTTTTTCTCATCTATTACAAATAATTAATCATTATGATTAATATTTTTACTAATAAATTAATAAAAATAATTGATAATAATCATATATTATGATTATTGAAAAAATCAATAAATTATTTAGTAAAAAAAGTAAATAATATTTGAATAACACAAATCTTTTAAATTTTTTAATGATAATGATAAAATTTACTTTTTTAATAGTGAAAATAAAATTAAGCTTAATTAACTATGTTTAAAAATTATATTAAATCTATAAATCATTATTAAAAATTAATTATTGATTATAAACTATTTTAAATAATTATAAATTATTTTAAATAATTAAAAAAAATGATATCAAAAATAACATTTTAATAAATTAGTTTTAAAAATGATTTAATAAAATTTCTGATCATCCTTATTAGAACCACTCTCATCAAAATCTTTATAAGTAAAAGAATTGTTTTTAGATAATGAATTATAATAAAAATCGTTATTAAAATGTTTTTGTTTACTTTCCAAATTAGCACTCTCAGTAATATCATTTACTTCTGATCTATAATATTCCATACAGTTGTTACAAATATGTGATTTAGTGTATTCAATATTACTATAAAAAGATCTATCCAAAGACCTATCACATGCTTCACATCTTATTAAATCACATTCCTGGGAAGAAGTTTTTAGTATCTTTAATGAACCATCATGTTGTTTTATTACCTGTCTATTCTTCTTATGCATCTTAAGATACAAACCACAAGCATTACAAAGAATACTATTTTTATCAAGAGATCTTCTCCAAGTAGGTGTAACAGTTGTCTCACAATTAGAACATCTTCTCTTAATTGGCATTCTTCTCCTTCCGTAATAACCATCAATGTTTCTCATATCAGTGTTATTTCTGTCAAACATTTTGATTGATCTTACATAATCAGAATATGGAATCTTTTCATATTCCATATTGTCATAATTAGAGAATCCATTAGAGTCAAATTTAAAAGATCTATCAGGATAAGATCTTCCATTTTGATAAGATGTAATGTGAGTTGAATAATAGTTATTATAGATAGAAACATCATCATAAGGAATCTTGTTACTGGTAAGTTGATGATTGTTTTTAATTGAATTTTTGGCATATTGATAACGATCCCATTTAGAATCTTTATTGTAGAAGTACTCTGTTTTCCTAAATTTACTTTCTTTTTCCATTGCATCATTTACTAAGTAAAATTGATTACCGTTTTCTGATTTGTCATCTGAGTCATCAACTATCTTCCTCTGATTGTTATTTGAGTTCATAAAGGGGTAATTTTAAGTGATTTTATATTAATTATAAAACAAAACAAATAAACAAAATAAAATAATATTGATTAGATCATAAAATACTAAATTGATTAATTAATTCCCGATTTTCAATCACCTGACATCATCCTAATAACAAATTATTAGTTATTTATGTTTAAATTTAAAGTATTCGTTTAAATAAGATTTTTGATGTCTGATCTATAAAAAATAACTTCTTAACGAAAATCATCAAAAGGAAAAATTTTATTAATTCAAATTGTCTTTCAATTGCTTTAAAGTCTCAATTGAGCCAATTCTTTCCAATCTCACGAGTTCGTTATCAAAATACTCATTTTCTATATTTTTGTGTTGCATCAACTTCTTTATTCCATTCAGATCACCATTCTGAACGTATGATGCATATTTGAGTTCTGTCTTCTCCACTAGCTTCTTTATTTCAGAAAGGTGTTCTTTTAAATTATAATAATCTTCTTTATGTTTTAATAAAGACTTATATCCCCTGCTAATGTTAATCTTCTTTATTTTCTCTATTTTTAATTCATTAATCTTTTTCATCAAATTTGTCTTTTCTTTTTGTAATTGATTGACATCACTCAAAAGCTCTTGAATGTCATCCTCAACTACTTCATCTGTAACTAATCTCTCATATTTAAAGTTTTCTGGAAACTTTAATATATTTCTCCTCATATAATTGACCATCATGAAACAATTCTTTCTAAAGTATCCAACTATCTGTTTAGCCAACTCTTTATCTGTGTTTAATTCTGAAATTGTGTCATTAAACTCATCTTCTAAACATTGTTGTAATTCTAGTGTAAAACAATACGGAACAAATCCAAAATATTCAATTTCATCTTCATTGGCTTCTTGTTCAATGACCATAAGGGTGTAAAATATTTTTATTAAAAATTTAATGATCAATTCTTTAGATTTTCATAGATTTCTTTGCTCATTTCAAATATTAACAAGTTCTTATTGTTTTTGGTTTTCAATTGTAAAAGTTTTTCTTCATAATACATTATTCTTTCTTCTAGTAGTATATTTTTGTTTTTTATTTCTTCTAATAAAATTAATGAGTTTATCAAATTTGGATCCTCTTTTATATTCTTTTCATTTTTAATTTCCTCTTTTGAATCTAATTCTATTTTTGACTGTGTTAATATGCTTATTAGTAAATTTACATAACTTACTTTCTCATATTCAATTTCTTTTATTATACTTTCTACTGATCTTATTATCAGATCCTGTATCTGTTCTCTCTTATATACCTTCTCATCAACTATTTTTTTATATTCTTCTTTTATTTTCTTATTTATTTTTTGATTTGTAAAATATACTTCTGGTAATGCTAATGAATCAAAGAATCTTTCACTATCTTTTTCACATGCTATTTTTATTTCTTGTGTCATATAATCTTCAATTTCAGTTCCTACATCTGCAAATTTAACAAACTCAATTAGTTTCTTATAAAAATCAAATGTTCTAATTGAATTTAAAAATGATCTTGACAATTCTTTTTTGTTTATCTTTATTTCCTTTTTATCTGATATCACTGAACTTTCTTCATCTCTCACAATAAACTTTTCATTGTATGTTTTTAATACATCAATAATTAAATTTCTAAATTTACTGTCTGACAATTTCATAAATTTTGGTTGCATTTTATCATTTTGAGTAAAACTGCCATTTTCTCTTCTTTTAGTCTCATTAACTACATCTTGTACCAATTTTTTAAAACTTATTAAGGGAAGTCCTTTTAACTTTTCTAAAGCATTCACTTGGTTATCATTGTTATCTGTTTGTATTTCATTTATATCTTCAATTTTTAAATATCTTTTTAAATCTTCTATATTATCTTTCAACTTCATTGGTTTGTTTCAATTTAAAAATATTTACTTTCCAAATTTAAAACATAAAAATAAACAAATTAAAATTTTTTAAATTTATTTAAAATAAGGAGTTGGATGATTATGTTGTAATAATGAGAATTATAAATTATTTTAGAAAGGAAGTGTTTGAATAAGATAAAAACAATATTTTTTTATATTTTTGTTGAATTAAACAACTCTTTTTATTCTAAAATTTGAATTATAATATTGTTTAAACATCAGTATTTTAAAATTTATTCATATTTGATTTCAAATAGAAGGTCTCTTTTTGGTAGTTCGCTATTTTTTTAAAAAATCTATTATCTTTCTATATAAAAAATTTAAGATAAAAATAAGCATAGTAGTTTTGATGTTATAATTATGAATAAACTATCTAAATTAAACACTTTACTTAATATATAAACAATAGCTGAATTAAGACTAGTTTTATTTTCAATATTTTTATCATAAACTATATATTTGTTAACTATATTTAATATAACGTTATTTAAACAAGATGCCTTGTTATCAATTTTTACTAAGAATATACTTTTTGATATACTTTTTTTAAAAAGTTTTGTATTGTGATATTAAATTCTATCAAGTCAATTTTATCATCTATAGTTTTTAAATTATTAAAAAACCGTTTTTAATAAAATGATTATCATTCCAAACACTATTTGTATTATTAATAATGTTATTGGATTAAAAAATTGTAAAAAAATATTTCTATTATACTTAAAAATGATTATAATCTAATAAATAAGAAAAAGAAAAAAATATTTTATTATAATTAAACAATCTTTTATAATTAAATTAATTCTTTTTGATGAAAGTCTAACTAAATTTTTTCTAAGAAGTTCTATAAAAAGTATAATCAATTCTAATAATTTTATAATTATTTATCAATATATGATAACAACTGTGAATAATCACTGTTGCTTCTATCTAAGCTTCTAAACCCTTCTTTACTCGACTCCAACTGTTTTCCATTTCTCTTTCATTTTTGTTTATTTTGAATATCATTATTAATTATAAGTAATTTATTAAAAAATTATAGTTGAAACAAATTTTTTTTAGAAAGTTTTTTTCATTAAAAATTTAACATTTTCTATAAACAAAGAATAAACTAATATATCTTTAGGAAAATGTATTAAGCAATGATAAAATAAATATAACTTTTGAATTAAAATAACATTTCATAATTGTATATAAACAATTGTATACAGTCATATAATTAACAAAATTTTTATTTTAAATATAATTTAATCGATGCTGTCAAAATTTAACAGAAATAATTTTTAAATAAAACTGTTTAAATGGAAATATAAAAAATTTTAAATTATTATAAATTTAATCTCAACAATTCTTAAGATCTATTTTGTTAAAATAAAAGTTAAAAAGACGTAATTAATCAAATTAGAAATTTGTTTTAATAAAATATTCAAAATAATTATATATACGAATTTATTCTGTTAAATATGTTGATCTAAAATACGGAGTTGGATGATTATAATTCGATATTGAGTATAATAAACTACTATTAAATGGATAATTTAAATCTGAAAAAAATAAAGTTTTCACTAAATCTTCTCCATAACCTTGGTCTTTACTAAACAAATCAGCTCTTATTTCTAAAAACTGAACTATTATATTATTAAAAATTTTTAATATCGGTATTACAAGAATTATATTACTAAAAATTACTAATATTAAGAAAATTGTTCCTTTGCCTATTTCACTGTTTTCTACTTCAAAAGTTGATGTTTTTTTATACAAAAAGTTTAAAATAAAAATATTAATGATCATAAATGCGAATGCTGTTATAATAATAAAAACAACATCAAAATTAAACACATGTCCTAATTCGTGAGAAAATACCGAATTAAGAACCATTTTGTTTTTAATATTTCCATCATAAACTATATATCTATTAATTATAAAAGCATTCGTAGCAGCGTTATTTAAATAAGTTGGACTATCACCATCATCGTTTTTTATTAAATATATGCTTTTAGTTAAGTCTGCTTTTTTAATAAGTTTTTGTATCGTACTATCAAATTCTTTTAAACTTATTAACTCAAAATAATCACCCATATGTGTTGGGTTTAGAAATATTGCTCCAGTTAAAGGAATTAACATTGTAAAAAATGTTTGTATACCAATCAATATCATTGGACCAAAATAATTAATTAAGAATATACAGAAGTAACAAAGTAGTGGCAACCCTATGAAAACGGTAAAAATACCACCAATTATTAATAAAATTATACCTTTTAAACTAAAAAATAAATATAAAAATATAAATACAGTTGAAAACATAATTAATATTGATATAACAGACAAAAAATTACATTCTTGTCTATTTACGTTAAAAAGTCTTCTGTTAATAATGTTAAGTTTTTTTGATGAAATTTTTATTAGGTA
>LVKB01000051.1:0-21514 GCA_002087885.1 Hepatospora eriocheir
AGCTGATAAAGGATTTGTTTATGGAATTGTTACAAGCAGACCTGGACAAGTTGGTTGTGCTAACGGATATGTTTTACAGGGAGAAGAATTAGTTTTCTATCAATGTAAACTTAAAAAAGGTAATGTTGTTTAAATAAACTTTTTTTGATGTAAAAATATAAATAAAATACTTCCTAAATTGAATATAATTTAAAGTATAAGATTATAAATTTTATATTTAAAAATATTTGAAATTTGAAACAAATCAAAATAAATGACTATAAATTAAAATTTTGTTTATTTAGTATGCTATTTGTTAAGTTTGTTCAAGCTTTGTATTGTCCAGCTGAGTTAGATGGTCTTGTATTAAATGTATATACACTTAAGAATTGTGAGGCATGTAAAGCACTCAAGCCTATAATTCAAAGATTAGAAGAAAACGACCTTAATATAAAAATAAGGAAAGTTGAATGTAATGAGTGTGATTGTAAAGACATTGATATATTTCCAACAATGGAAATTACTGATGATAAAAAATTAGTAGATTCATCAACAGGGTATAAAGATCATCCAACCCTACTAAAGTGGATTTATAATAGTCTTAAAATAGATTTAGATAATAAAGATTTGATATTTAAGATAACTAAAGATGATATGAATGGTGGTTTTTCTGGTAACTGGTTACTGTTCTTTTATGATGGAAAAGATGAACCATTTAGAAAAGTTTTACCTAAATTGGCAAGAACATTTCCAGATGTTAAAATAGGTGAGGTTAATAAAAAAGAAGCCAGTGATGTTGAAGTTAGATTTAATATCTATAGTTATCCACACTTAGTTGCTATGAATAATGGAATAGCAGTACCTTATACAAATTCACTTCATGATTTAAATTCTGTTGAACAATTTGTAAAGAAATTAGATGCTCCTGTTCTTAGAAATCTTAATTATGATGACATAATAATTGAATCAAAACTTACTAAAGAACCTCTTTATATTGTTGTTAACAATAATGAAGAAATGGTGAAATATCACTTTAATGAGTTAGCACTTCAATTTAAATTTAAGGCTAAAATATTCAGATCAAATGATCCAGTAGTATTTGCTAAAACAGATTTTACACCAAAAGATAAAAGTGAAGAAATTGATGAAATGTTAAAGTTATTTGTTTATAAAGATGGAATTTTCCATTCATGTCCTTTCAGTTTAAAGAATGGTGATGAAGTCATTCATTGGATATTCCACACCCACTTTCCACACCTTAGCGAACTCACTAATGAAAATTTCTATTCAATATTCCACGGTATAAAACCAGTATTACTTTTACTAACCGAAGGAAATATGTTAACTAATGAATTTGAAGAAGTAGCTAGAGATTTACATGGTGGTATGCCAACCTCCACAACAATATTCGCTCAATTAGACAACACAATCTTCCCAGCATTTAAATCACAAATATTACCCGATATGGAAATACCATCATTAACTATGTTTGATCCACTTAAATCTCAATGGTACTTCATTAAAGATAAAATAACAACTAATAATATTCGTGAAATTACAAACACATCAATAGATAAGTTTTTTAAAAATAAGTTAACTAAATATCCATTTGCAAAAACTAATTACTTAAATATAACTTTAATTTCTTTAGGAATCTTATCAACAGTTCTCTTGTTTGTATTAAGAAGAAAATTAAGATATTCAGATAAAGAAGAATAAATTTATTCTTTTCAAACTAATTTTCTAGTTAATTTTCTATTTCTCTTTTTGGAAAAGAATAAAGAATCTTTGAGACCTGATTCTAACTTTAAAAAATCCTGTACAACAAAATAAAGTGTTCTAATTAAAATAACTAATAAAAGTAAATATTCAGAATCACTGGTAGTGAATATGTCTAAATAGGATTTAAAATCAAAGATACTATTTTCACCAGTAACTATTTTTAGTATAAAAATAACCTTAAATATTCCTAGAAACAAACAAAACATAATAATATATCTTTGTATTACATATTCTTCATTAATTCTATAAGACAATAACAATACATTAACACTCAAATTAAAGTATATTAAATAACACAAAATGCCATATACTTTTTTACCATCAACACTATAATCAATAGCCTCTTTAGGATCATTATAATCAATTAAACAATAATTAAACAAAAATTTTGATAAAAGAACAAATCCCATTCTAATAAGCATAATTTTCTGATTAATAATCTTTTTTCTTATTATGTAAGCATCAATTATATTCTTATCTGAAGATATCTTCAAATATCTGTCAGACAAAAGATAAGATATCTTTTTACTGATAATTATAATTCCAATATACTCAATGAAAAATGTCAATATGTAAATAATTTGAAAACCAATATAAACTGAAGTAGAATCAATTGACCTGTTTTTAATTTCAAGACATTTAGTGAATATTATATGAACAAATAATATGGCATAACTATAAAATGCTCTATAAGTTGATACTTCCTCACTTAACAAACTAAAAAAAATTATTGAAGTATAAACAGTATTTGACATTAACTGATGAAAAATACAAAATTTTTCAATAGTTTTTAGTTTAAAAGATCTTTTATAACTAATAATTGCATCTAAATAGACGATGAATATTCTTAAGAGATAAAAGAATACATGAAAAGTAATACCTTCAAATTTTAATTTTTCTTTTATTTGTTTATTCATATGGGCGGGTAAATAATAATATTAATTTACAGTGTCAAAAGCAGTAAGAATGAAATTGACCTTTTCATCTTCATAAGAATTGTTTTCAGTAGTACAGACCTTTGAATTGGAATATCTCTCAACTGTAATTGGATAATAGTTTGATTCTTTAAGAATGTAATGTTTATTGTTATTTACAACTAAAGTGCTATTCTCTCTTAAACTTTCTGGTAATAATAAAATAAATTTATGCTTATCAATATCAAACTCTTCTTCCATTAATCAATTAATTTTTTATTAAAAATTTTTACCCATAAATTAAGAATGGGTAGAAGACCACATAAGTGTTATCGAAAATTAAACAAGAAAGCTTACATAAAATCTAGATTTTGTAGATCTGGACCAGAAAGTAAGTTAGCATTAAATGATCTCGGTAATAAGAAGGCATCAGCTTTGGCATTCCCTGCCAGAATCAATCTCATTAATTTAGAAGATGAGCATATTTCTTCAGAGGCTTTAGAAGCTGCTCGTATTGCATGTAACAAGCACTTAGTAAAAAATATTGGTAAAGACAACTTCCATTTGAGAATTAATAAACAAGCTATAACTGTTCTTAGAATTAACAAAATGATGTCTTGTGCTGGTGCTGATAGATTACAGGCTGGTATGAGAAACTCGTTTGGTAAACCATACGGAAGAGCTGCTCGTGTATTTACAGGTGATCACGTAATTGAAATCAGAACTAAAGATAATTTCATTGGACATGCTAGAGAAGCTCTTAGAAAGGCAAGTAATAAACTTCCAGGGGGTCAACAAATTCAAGTATCTCAAAAACACGGATTTACTGGTTTGTACCGAGAAGAATTCCAGAAACTTCATAATGAAAGGTTGTTACTTGCAAGAGGTGCAACTGTTAGTGTAATTAGACCAAAAGGCCCAATTAGTGAATTTTTATTAAAGAAAGAAAGAGCCTTAGAATAAAATCACTGTCTATTTATTTTCTTCATTTTCATAAGATTCATTACAATAAAAATCATAGAAATACTTTGTATTAGTTTTACTGCTATTAGTATCATCAAACTGTAAATAATTTCTCAACATATCTTCTTCTTTTTCTATTTCCTCAATTGGTTTAAAAATCCACAATGCATGTTTTGTTCCCACTGTACTGGCTCCTCTATGTTTTATAAATTCAGGACTTTTTGAGAGAAGTTGTCTTACATTGTTCTTCCAGGTTAAACTATTAGATTCTTTAAATATATTTGGATGTTTAGCTACCATATATGAAAATATTTGTCTTGTTGTAGCTGCTTTCCTTGGAAATGTACTTATAGCTTCTTTTATAATTGAGAGATAGGTGAAGTCCTTCTTTATTTTATGATACATGAATTTTGTTTTATGCTTACATTAATAAAATTTATTTGTTCTAACAAACAAATTTTAATTCATTTAAATTATGTTAAAATAATTTTTAAACTATTTATTTAATTAAGATTTTTCATCCTTTATTTTTTATGAACACGGAGAGAAACAATGAAAGCAGTTTTTTATCAGGGGAGCTTGAAAATGATTATATAAGCAGTCCTTCAAACAGTAAGTTACATTATGACCAAATACCTGAGATTAATAGAAGTTTTATCTTCGAGAAAAAAAGAATTGTTGTGTTGATTTGTGATTTTTATGAAAAAAAACATTTTCCAAAGAAATTTAGAAGTGAGGTTAGTAACATAGCTCTTTGGCCAATATCTAATATTTTTATGATTGATCATGTACTTAGAGATTTGTATACTAAAAATTTCAAGAGAATTGTTTTGGCAGGAAGACATATTAATGAGGTTATAGATTATGTTGCTAATTCTAGGCACATGAAGAGAATGGTTTTTGCTTGTTTAACACAGACATACACTGGATTGACTGCACATCCTTTAAACAGTGAAGCTGATATTTTTAGAGCACTTAAAATTTATGGTCTTGATAATGACTTTTTAGTTATAAAGATGAATCAGTTATGTTTTATTGACTTTGATTATCTTTTTAATCAAAATAAAAACGCACTTGCTACTTTCTTATTATATGAAAAAGATTCTAATGATCCTGAAAGATACTATTATGTCTTAGATAATAATCAAATTATGAATTGTTTTCTATTTCCTCTTAAATGTCAATCTGAAGTAACTAGAGTTTTTAATGCGGTACCTTTATCATCACCAACAATATTTGTAGCCTCATCTGAATTAAACAATCTTTTTGCTGAACTTTACTGGGTTGAAAATATTAATCAATTGGTACATGATTCTATTGATTTGAATATGAATAAGTATCCTTTTAATTTTGTTGATAATTGTAATGTTGCTTATTGTAAGGAAATTGTAACTATGAATGATTATTTATCTGTTAATTGTGATTTACCAGAGAGTTTGAATGCTGTTAATTTATTCAGCTCATCAGTTTCTAATCTTAATCTTGAGCGTTTTGAAAAATATCTTCATTGGATAGTAATTGATGATGCGGAACCTAGAATTGTATTTAAAGATTCACTAATCTTTAATGATTTTAATTATGTGATTACTATAAATGATGTTGTAATTAGAAAAGAAAAGAAGAAGGTGGAGGGATTTTTTGAA
Source organism: Hepatospora eriocheir (assembly GCA_002087885.1). NCBI lineage: Eukaryota > Fungi > Microsporidia > Hepatosporidae > Hepatospora > Hepatospora eriocheir. The sequence continues at coordinate 5,282 of LVKB01000051.1, forward strand.
AAATTAGAGAATTTTCTTATGGAAAAATATTTTTCTAAAAATTCAGTTGATTACTGTGAAGTGGCAGCTAAAGTTTTAAGCTTTAAAATAAGTAATTCCTATAAAGCAAATAAATTTGAAATTGTTGATGTGTTTGCATCATTTCTTGCTAAATCAGTGTTTAGAAAGACAGAAATTGTAAATGACCTTAATATTGCTATAGCTAGGGCGGTTGAGTTTTTTACTGTTCTTCAAGAAATAGTTGCAAATGATAGAGAATGTCAGGAACATTTTATGGATTTATTAGAAGAATATATATTAGGTTCTAACTTTAAACAGAAATACCTTTTATTTGCCAGTTACATACATTTATTTCAAGAAAGGAAAGTTATTAAAAGAAAGGTTTTATTACAACATGTTGGAGCGATTCAAGGGAAAATCTAATAAAATGTTATTTTTATTTTTATTTAATGGATTTGAATGCTTCAACTAAATCAACTAAAAATATAATTAAATCTTTAAAGATTATTTCAGAGTTAGAAATTAAACCATTAAAACTAGCTAAAGAAGTCATTATAGCACCTGATGAAAATACAATTAGAGAAAAGAGAATTGAAGAGTGTGTTAAATTTCTCTTAAAAATAACTGATGAAAATCTTTCTAAAGAAAATATTCAAAAGTTGTATGAAAGAAAAGAATTTATTGAAAACAATTTAATAACCTTTTACAAGTCGAATGTAACCAAATTAAATAGAGAAAATTCTTTAAAGCTTTTAAGAGAATTACAGAAAACAGAGGATGATTTAAGTTTAAATAATTCATTAGAAGAATTTATGAAGGTAAACTTAAAACTTGATATTACACCTCTTAAAGAAAATGAAATTGATTTGATCAAAAAAATTGTTCTAGAAGAAAATATTAATCTTTAATAAATTTTTTATCGTTTTTATGAATCGTAATTTTAAAATTGAACTTGTTGTTGTTCCTTTTGCTCTTTATGTTTATCTATTAATTAAGTTTGTTTTAATAAATAATGGGATACACTCAAAAGATAAAAAATCAAATGACTATGATGAATTAGAAGCTATTCTGATTTAGTGAGATTTAACAAATGGTATTCATGGAAGTTAAAAATTAAAAAATTAGCATTACTTTATGTATACTTATGTTTATTTATTTTATTGTTAATAATATTAATGTTTATATACTGTTAATTATGAGAGCTAGTGTGTAAATTTTTTAAAATAACAAACTGTTTTTTATTTTAAAAAATACTTTTATGTGTAATTGTTGAGCAGCCTTTATAATTTCATTTATTGAAAATTTCTTTTTGTTATTATAAAAGCTTTTATGTACTTTAATTGCTATATCTTTTCGTGTAATATCAACTGATTCTTCTTTATATGACTCTATATTGGTTATTACTAATAACTCTTTGTATAATTCTTTAAGTTCTTTAAACCCACACTTTACGTTTATATTGTATAATTTAAGAACTGTTTTTAAATTTCTTTCTGTTAACTTACCTATTTTGTTTGGTAAAATTGATTTGTTTATTCTTTCGCAGTGAACTTTTAAGCTGTAAATAGTATTGAACTCCGCTCTACACTTAGGACATTTATCATGATCAAATAAATATCTATAAATACATCCTAAACAAAAAACACAGCCACATTTTAATGAACACTTATATTTTATATCCTCTAAGCATATTTCACAAACTCCACCCATCATAAAATTAAGAAATTTTTTTAGAAACAAATTTTATTAAATTCCGTTTTTCTTAACTAAACTTTTTAACATAAAATAAGTATCTCTGATAATTTTATACTTTTCATTCAAATCACATTTGAGGTTTTTAAATTCATTAATACACTCACGTTTAAATTTAACTAAAACATTTACAATTTTAAATATAAAAATTTCATCAGAATTATACTTTTCTATGTAATTTACTAAAAATTTACACAGTGCAATTGTATATGTTTCATCCATTACTTTATAAATTTCTAAATTATCACATTCTCTTAATACTCGAACAATTAAATCTTCTTCACCAAGTCTTAATGAACCCAAAAGAGCTTTCAAATATTCTTTATTTGATAAAGCTGTTTTAATAAAATCTGGATTTGATTCAATATTAATATTAACTGGTAAAATAATATTTTCTGATTTCTTAAATATACTTATTCCTTTATTAGAAATAACAAAAATCATATCAATTGTTGCTATCATCTTTATAATTTTTGTATCTCCAGTAAACTCATAAAATACTTTCCTTTTAAATGTTTTTCTATCAATACTTATTAGTTTATCTCGAGCAATTATGATGTTTTTATTATTAAAACTAAACTTATCAAATCCTTCTTTAACTTCTTTAATACTTTTAATTTCCTTTTTATTAATAATCGGTAATGATGAATTAAACTTTAAATTAAGATTATAAAATTCTATTTCCTTAGTTAACATCACTCCAATTAATCCCTCTTCAATATATAAATCTTTAACCATCTTAGTTATTTGTATAGTATTAAGAGTGTCTGAGAATGGATTCCATTTAAAAAGTTCATTTTCTAAATTAACATAATACAAATTATCTCTATAACAGATTGCTTTAATTAAATTACTTACAACTATTGAATTTACAATATTAGCCTTTTTAAGTTCAACATTGATAATTCTATTTTTAGTAACAAAAAATCCATAAATACCATCTTCGCTTAATTCAACTTTCAAAATACTTTCATCACTTTCAATAGGTAAATTATAAGATCTATAACAATTTCCATCATCCACATTAAATAAAGATACATAAAACTTATCTGAAACCATAACTGCACTATTTTTAAATAACTTTACACTTGCTGAATTACCTTTAAAATTTTGATCAAAATATTCCTTAAATGAAATTCTATTATTACTATCTATAGAATACAATCTTAAATAATTATCGTTACAAGCTGTACCTAATACATTTTTTTTAACATCAATATCATTAATTACTGGTAGTGGTATATTTTTAAGTGCTTCAGCTTGGACATCAAAAACAGATATTTTATTTTTAAATTTCAAAGCAACTGAATAATCATTTAAAGAAATATTAAAAAGAGATTCTGATAACAATCCTCTATATAATTCTTCTAAATCGTTATTAAATAAAATCAATTCACTTGAAATATCTTGTTGTAACACGACAACAATTCTATTCTTATTACAATCAGCACAAATGATCTTTCCCTTAAAATTTAAAAAATTGATATTTTCATCATTATTTTTCCTATTAAAAACTTTTTTAATTTTAATTATACTTTTTTCAGTTACAACAACACATTCTAAATCATCTACGTCAAGACAATTAATATACTTTTTTTTATTTTCTATCAATTTGAAATCAACTTTTTCTTTTTCAATTTGAACAATCTTTAAATCAGAACTTTCAATTTCTTTATTAATAAAATTAACATAAACAGGTAAATCTTTACTCTTCCAAATCAAATTTGAATTTCCAGTGTTAATGTCGGTTAAAAATATACTTCTATCAAGTCCTGAAGATAATATAAAATTTTGATAAATCTTAACACAATTAATCATACTAGTATGCTTATTAATCTTTAAAACTCTATCAAATAAAGTAAACTTATATTGATCAGGAATTGACCAAACTTCTAAAGTAAAATCATCTTTAGTACCCAAAGCAAATAAATTTTCACAAAGATCAAAAGCAGTAGTCATTCGTTTCAAACTACCAAAATTAAAATAAATTCTACTTTCACTAACTAACACAGCATTATCATTATAAAATCTAAATTTAACAATATCACTTTCACAAGAATCAATTTCTCTTAACTTATTTAAATAACTAAATAAACTACCATTAGATACGAAATAAACTTCTTTATCATCATTTAAATAAATATCATTTAAGTCAAAATTAGATTGAATTGGTATTGAATTTAAGTAAGAAAATGTCATTAAATAATTTTAAGGGTGATAAAAATTTTTATTTAAAATTATTTATTGTTTCTGTTTAAGTTTAAATAGCCAGTTAAATAATAAAGAATTGTTTCTGAATCACTTCTAAAAGCTTCCACAAAGATATAACTATTTTTGAATAGAAGATCTTTTTTATCAAATTCTATTTTTTTATCCAAATAAAAATTCTCTATCATTAAAAGTTCAACACCGTTATCTAAAGCCAATTCTAGACAGTTCTGATCTTTTGTTTCTCCATTCTCCGTATATGATACAGCCATTTCTGATTTTATAACTGATTTTACTTTCCCTTTAAAATAAACTTTTTTAGTTTCATTAATCACTAAATCAATCTCATATAATTTGTCCATCTCAATATAAATTGGATCTAAAAATCCTTCTACTGACAATGATTTACCGTTTATTTTTTCAGTTTCTTCTAACACTAAAAGATCAATAGAACTTACCCTGTCTGGAATGTATCCCAAAGCACCTTGTATGTATTCATTGACTACTTTCTTAGATTTCTTTTTATTATCTTCTCCAATAGGATCAATCAAGTATATTTCCTCTTTAAGAGATATTTGTGTGTATAAAGTACTTAGATAGTAAGTAAATGACCCCCTCTCAACCTTACGCATATCTTCTAATATTATATAACCTCCCTTAATTTGGTAGAAAAGATCATCTGAGTTATTAAATAAAACAACCTGTTTAATATTACCATTTTCATCTTTAATCTTAATAAGGTAATATTCTAAAATAGTTTCAGCTACCCTATATTTCAATAATACACTAACATATATGATATTACCTTCTATTTTAATAAATGGTGTTCCATAACTATTATAAGCAATTGGTATTGTTATTTCTGGTTCTAATTTCAACTTATATAAAGTCTTTACTGTTACTTCATCAAGATCAAAATAAAATGATTCAGTTAAATTATTAAAAATTAATTTAGAAGGTGATGGTGTTTTTATCTTCTTTTTAAAATCACTAACATAAATTAAATCACCCACCTTTAATGTTGAATATGCTGCTAAGTTTTCTAACCAAAAAATGATCTTAATAAAAACGTTATTAGAATGACCTATCACAAAAAAGAATGGATTAAAATTATTTGTAACAGAGCTTATTCTAGTCTTCTTAACTACTCTGCAGACAAATTTATGAGATAACTTTTCTGATAAACTTGGAACATTTTCATCATTAATAGTATACATTGAAAGAAATTTACCATCCTTTTCTACTCTTTTTGCTACCTTCGTTGGAATAACAGCATTTACATTGAACGGAAGTGTGTGATTTTGGAATCTAAACCATCTATTTATTAATAAGTAAGATAAATCATACTTTTCTTCAATTCCATCATTATAATTTTGTTCGACCAGTTCAATTTCAACACCCATCTGTGACTCAACAACAATTTTAACAAGATCACCCTTAAAAAATGCCCCCTTACCAACTAATCTAGTTTGACTATCAGCTACTCTAAAAGTCTCATATATGTCCGAATATAATAACAAGTGAAAAATATCAATACTACCAAACTCTTTATAAATATTCACTAAAACATATTCTTGATTTATCATTTAATTTGAGGGTTTTTATAAAAATTTTCATTAATTGATTAATTTTAATTAAGCTATCAATCACATGTCTTATTTAAAATATTCTATAAATTTTATTTTACTGATCTGTCTTTATTGTTTTATTAATTTAACTTGTTTTAAAGTTCTTTTTGTTTATTTTTAGAAGTACAAAAATGTCTTTTATCAACTATTTATTAACTCAAATGAATATATTTGCAAGAAGTAAAGAGAGAAATAATCATAATGATAAACAAAATGACAATATTATAGGTATTAAAGATACAATACCCATTGATATTGCTCTTTTAATATCAAATTATGAATCTAGACTGAGAGATATGTTTTTTCCAGATAAAAATGATGGTGTTTATTTGAATTTATTTAGTCATTTAAAAACTGCTGCTACAACATCACTTGATGATAATTGTGTAGTGGTTTTTAAAGACTTATTTGAGTTTAAGTTTATAAAGAATTTAGAAAATGTTCAGATAGATGAAATTATTTTCTGTAGAATTGAAAAGTTTACTTTTAATAACATTATAACTCCATATCACAAATCTTGTAGTATTATGAGTCCATTAATTAACCCCAAATGTATATTTATAGAGTGTTTGACACTTAAAACCTGTTTGATTTCATTTTTAAATTTAATTAAACTAATTAGAATTTGTAAACCAACTGAATTAAGACTTCAGGATGTAAAATTTGATGGTAATTTATCTAATTTAAAAGAGTTTATTAAGGTTATTAATTATACTAAGATCAATAGTTTAACTATAAAGAATACTTCTTTTACTAAAGATAATTTAAAAGAGATTATAAGAAATTGTAAACTCATTAACGTTGAATTTCAAATAGATGCTGATCTTTTCAAACTATTTATACTCAATAGTGATTATATTAATAGTCTATTTTATGCAGATTGTAGTTTTACTGATATTGATAATATTGACACATCAACCATTCAACAGGTGATAGTTTCAAATGCTAGATCATTTGATTTTCTAGTTAAATTTCCTAGATGTCAATTTTTGGAAATATCACAGTGTTGTTTTGGTCCTAATGATAATGATTTAATAGAAAAAATGGAACTTGTTCGTTTGAAATTTTCAAATGTCAAATTCTTAAGTGCATCTGTTTTTTACCAAATTATAATGACGCACTATAAAACCTTAAGATATTTAGAATTTATTGAAACGATACTACCTTTTGATGCTGAGGAATATTGTTATCAAAATCTTATAGACTGTAAAGTAATTTTATCAAATATAATGTTTTATATTGGAAGAAAATAAACTTTTTTATTATAAAAATTAAAGTTTTTTTAATAAGAATAAACTATTTTATTATAAAAATAAACTAATTTATTCTTTTTTTAAAAGATAATTTCTAACTAACTTAATTGTGTTATGTTTCTTTAATTTCGAATATTTATTATTTAATTCTGTGTGAACTGGTTCTTTAATTAATAAATCCAAAAGTAATTTTAAACACTCTCCCATTTCAGACTTATCAACTTTCGTGTATGTAAAAAATAAATTTCTATGAATATCTTCAGATGTGACTTTTCTAGCTAAAAACATTGCTGATGATGCTACAACATTACTATCAAAATCATAGAATTCCCTATATAAAAACATTAATTCCAAAAAATACTTTGCTACTGTCCTTGATTTCAATTCATAACCGTTAGCCTTAGAAGCTCTTCTTAAAAAAAATAGTGGATTAACAAAATCAAGAGTATAATCAATTGATTTTAAAATATATCTTTCAGCCTCAATAATTTCCTTTGAAGTAAAATCAGTCTCTGAAGCATTTATTAGAACAGGTAGTGTTGAGGGCTCGACCTCTTCATATTTGACAGCAATAAACAAACTTCCTAATCCCAATAGCTTTAATTTACTTTTACTAACTGTTTTTTTACTCAAAAAATCTAACAAAATATTGAAACAAACATACAAAGTATCATCTTGTAATGAGAGTTTATAATGAACTCCAATTATAAAATCAAATAAATCAGTATAAAGTGGACACATTATTGTATACTTTTCATGTAATTCATTAAGTGTATCATAGTGTTCTTCTAGTGCTTTTGCGTATTTATGAAGAAACCTTAGCTCCTCTTCTTCTACCTTGTTATACTGAGAAAAAGCTTTTCTTTCAGCATTACTTAACCTCCTTTGAATATTTGTCTTTTCTTCCAGTTCTATTCTCATATTTAAGTTACTCTTTCTTAAAATACCATTCTTCTTTGTAATCATTTATTGAATTAAAGTTTTATGAGAGGGAATTGATAAAATTAAATATAAAATTTATTCTTCAGTCTGTTAATTGAACAGCTCTTCTTACTTTTAATTGATCATCAGTCATTCCTGCTGTGTGATTTTGTGTAGTTTGTCTAGTTCTAGATTTCTTTAACTTCATTGATAATATATAACTAAATAAGAACATATTGAAATAATTAATACATAGTGTTAATACGTGACCTAAACAAGTCCAGTTATATAACTCAAACATATAATTTTTCAATATAAAAATAACATTCCCATTAGGGTTTTCATTAAAATGAGTTCTTAATAAAGTGTTAGTTGTATCTGTTGGTCTTATTGCTTGTGATGCTTTACTAGCAAAATCAATTTTATAGAGACTTAAAATATAAGCACAGAAAAGTGCTATGAATATATTGTAGTAGTAAATGAAAGAACAGTATGTTTCTATAAGACACTTACTTTTAGTTGTTACAGTAAAATTCCCAAATATCAAAACTATAAGGTTCATTCCCACAACTAATATACTTGTGTCAAAATGAACTATGTTGTTTTCTTTCATAATTCTTTTTTCCAATTCCCTCAATCTGTAGTTATATGCGTTTAATGTAATTATATATATGTTAAATACAATAACTACTGTTGCTAGTAATTGTGATAGTATTCTAATAGTCTTATAGCTTTTTTCTCCCATTAAGGAGATTCATTTATAATTTTATATTAATTTCTTATTTAACCAATTAATTTTTTATTTAAACTTTTTAAACCGTTTATTTTGATGAGTGATTTACATATAAATAAATATTTAAGTAATAAAAATGAATTAAATGGTAACGTGAAAATTAAAAGTAGATGTGAAGATTTTATAGTTAAAGAAGTTAGAGGAGATAATAGTATTTGTGAATATAAAGAAATCATTGATTTTGATAAGTTTATTTTGTCTAAAGAATATTATGATAATTTTGATTTTAATAAAACTTACAATAAAGAAGAAAGGAAAGAATTTTATGGTAAAATTAAATATTTTCCACTTTATACATTTAAAGTTGATGAAGATAAATTAATACAGACAGATGAAGAGGATTTTTTTGAATTTACACTTATTAAATGTAATCTTAATACAAGTGATGCTGTATCTATTTTATCAAGAGGTATTGGTTGTTCTTTTAATTATATTTCCTTTTCAGGAAACAAAGATAAAAAAGCAATAACTTATCAAGATTTTAGTGTTAAAACAAGTTTTAAAAAAATATTCAGCTATATTTTATATCTTAATGAGACATCAAGTTTAAAAGATCAACACTTCAAAAGTAAAAATGATTTAATCATTAAAAGTATACTATGTGATGAAAGTATTAAGGATTATATTAATAAAAATATTAATGTTGATTTTGATAGAACTGAAAAAATTATGATTTCTGATTTGAGAAGAGGTCGTAATATACAAATGGGATCACACCTTGGTAATTATTTCATTATTAAACTACAAAATATAACTAACTTTAATAGAGCAACTAATTTTCTTAATTATTTCCGATATCAAAGATTTGGTAAACATTTAAATAATCACCTAATAGGAGAGGCATTATTAAATCAAAATTATGAAGAAGCCATAAAATTAATCAAATCAGATGAAAATGATGATTCAAAAGTAATTAGGTTTATTAATAATAACATTTCTAAACGACCAAAAGAAATATTCAGAAGAATGGATAGAAACCATAAAATGATATACTTTCATGCTTATCAATCTTATCTATTTAATAAGGAAATTAATGAATTGGAAATCAAAGAGGAAGATTTTAATAGAGAATTGAATTTAAAAAAATTTAATAGTAAATTTTTAAAGGGAGGGAAAAGACAAATAATTGAAAAAATTAGTAATTTAAAAATAAATGAAACAGAAAATACAGTAGAATTTACATTAAATAAGTCATGTTATGCAACAATAGCTTTAAGAGAAATTGTTCAGAATGAGATTTATGAATAAATTTTGTTTATTTTTTATTTCCCATGAAAAAGAGTTTTAGACCAATTGCGAGGGTACAACAGAAAAGTGAATTATTTGAGAATAGAAGATTAAATGTTAATGAAAATTTTGGGATAAAAACAGATGAGTATGGTATGGAAGATATTAATGATTATTTTAACGTAGCTAATTCAATTATAGCAGGTCATAATACTATAGATTCAAGAGATAATAAGATTAATACTGAATCATTAAGATATAACATAAGTAATATTGAAAATAAGTATAAAAATGATGATATTCTTGATACAAATAATCAAAGTGTATCAAATCACTGGGTACAAAGTTTCAATAATGAAATTGATTTGAATTTACTAGAAAAAAATTTAACAGAAGAAATGAAAAAAGAAAAAGATTCATCAAGTGCTTCTGTTAAATTTTTAAAAAATAATTCAGACACTAGAAAAATTAATGAAGTAGGTGAGATAATTGTTGGTAATTCTGATGAATTGGACAATAAATTTGAAACTAAAAACATATCAAATCATATTGATGACTTTGGAATTGATGTTATTAATAATGAAAATGACTGTTTTGAAATAAACAATAATAGTTTTAAAAGTGAAAATAATAAACAAAGTGATATGTTAAGATTTAGTTCTAGTAAAAGTAAGAAAGGTAAGGAAAGTTTAAAAAAGAAGTTAAATAACAGTAAGAAGAAATTAAATAAGAAGTCAGAAAGTTCAAATAAGAAATTGATGACTGGCGATGAAAGATTAGAACCTATCAATTTCTTTGATGTAAAGAGCACTGGTAGTGTTAGTGGTTTAATAGAAAATAAAAATATAGGAACAGCAGCGATAATTTTAAATTCAGGGGATCTCCTTGAACAAGAAAATATAGAAAACAATATGATATTCCATGTAATGTCAGGAAAAGTAAAAGTTAAAACAAATCAATCAGGAAAAACAATTCTAAAGAAAGGTAGTGTATTTTCAATTGTTAAAGGAGATTCTTTTACAATGAATTGCAAATCTATAAATGTTGCAAAACTTTTAATGTTTTATAGCATTGAATAAATCAAATTTAATCATTGTATTTTATGAATAAAACTGATAAGATTATTATTGTTAAAATAGCTGTTGTTAGATAGAAACATTTAACTGATGTTTTAGAATCGAGATTTTTGATTAAATTTCCATTTATACTTAACAATGATTTATTGGTACTGATTCTTTCTTTAATTGTGTTAAGTTTCTCTTCCTGGACACTAAGATCTTGTTTAATTTCATTACAATCACCAATTGTAACTCTGAATAATTCTGTTGTATTTTCCATAAAAGGAAAATAAATAAGATTTTTATATTTTTATGTTTATTTTGTTTTAGATTTAAATATTTAAATTCGAAAATTTTAATACACATGAAAGATCAAGGAATAGGCATTTCAAATTTACCAAACATCTATTTTAGTAGAGTTGTTAATAAAGGCATTAAGTTTAATTTAATGGTTATTGGATCAAGAGGATTGGGAAAAACTTCATTTATTAATAATTTCATAGGGAAATATACTGTTAAGAGAAATAGAATGTTATGTTTTACTGAATTACCATTACATATTGAAGTTTCACAAATGGTGGTTACAGAACATGATTTTAACGTTGATTTGGAAATAATTGAAGTAGATGGTGTTGGTGATAATATTGATAATGAGTTTTATCTACAGAATTTTTTTAAAGAAAGATTTAATGAATTTGATTTGAATAGTTCAAATGATAGAAGGGTGCATTTATGTCTCTATTTTATAGAGCCTATTGACTTTATTAAGAAAACAGATGTTTATTATATGAAATCTCTTAGTGAGTATTGTAATGTAATACCTGTTGTTGCTAAATCAGATATGATCTGTGAACAAGATAGAGAATCTTTTATTAATAAGTTTAAGGGTAGTTTAGAAGTATCTAAATTATCGTTCTTTCAAAATTTAACCACACCCTTTTTTATCAACACGGGTGAACTCAAACAAAATGAAGTTGCAAAAAACAGAATTTACTCAGAATATACTTTAGATTTTAATTTTAGAAATCAATATTACAAATTAGTTTCTTTTATATTTGATGAAATTGTTAAACTTTTTAATGAAACTCAATATTTCTTTGAGAAATATAAAATTATGGAATTAGCTAATGAAGTAATTGAAAAAAATCCTAAATCATTAAAGAAAGAGTTTTTAAAGAAATTTGAGGAAAGTAAAAAAGAAATTGAAAAACTTAAAAACAGACTTTCTAAATTAGAAAAATAAAATTTAAAAATTTATAAGAGATGATTTTATATTAAAAAAAAGTAAGTTTAAACAGAATTACATTACAATCTACTTTAAATTTCTTATTTTTAATTACTTTTCAATTTTTTCTTAGTAATAAAAACATTGTTTATTTTTTAATAAAAAAATTTAACGTTTTAAACTTTTACCTGAAATACATGAAATAAAGAAACTTTAAAATGATCAAAAATATTGTAATAACAAAAAACATCTTTATTATAATTGTTTTAAATGTATTAGAAATTGTATTTTTTTAATTAAATTACTAATATACAATTTTTAAACTAAATTAATGTTATGTTTCTTGCTTTTAATACCAATATTTCAGACTATAATAATAATTTTAGAAATGGTAAAATAAAAAAGTTTTTTGATAGTAAAGATATAAAAAATTTGATCTTTATAATTTAGAACAAAAAGAGTTTTATTTAAGTATTTGGAAACATGTTTTTAGAATATAATTTGCCTGCTTTGGTTTAAAAAGTGATGTAAAAACTTTTAACATTCTATAAAAGCAGAATGAATCATTTTAAAAGAATTTAAAAACTATAAAAATTAAAAACATACTTTTTATTAAAATTTAGTTTATATTCTTTATATAAAGTAAATATTGCGTATTAATTTCTTAATTGATGTTTATAAAACATACTATTATTTTTATCTATTAATAAACTTATTTATTTTAAACAAGATTTTAATAAGCCTTAGAATTAATTTCTTTAAAATATTTTTGAAAAACTTTTTTTATTTTATAGCTTTTTACCAACAATCAATAACTTTTACCCTTTTAAATCATTTTTATATTAGAATGTGATAAAATCTTAAATAAAAATATTCTATTAATAATTTTAAATTTTTTAATCTTTCTTACTAAATAAAAAATCTTTATAATTTATACTTTGGGTTAGTTAATATATTTTAATAACTTCAAAATCATCTAAAATACTTTATAATATTATATCAATAAATATATCTCATTATTCTTTGAAAAATTTTTGTGTTAAATTTTTTAAATATGAAAAACCTTCATTTTCAATTTAAATTTTGTTTATAAGTATCGTACCCCACACGGCTAGTGGATTTAGAAAGTTTAAAATGTTTGTAAATGAATTTACTTCTCATTTTCATATCCCCTTTTAGGATATTTTGTTTATATACCCAAAAAGGAGAACTTAAAACATTTGTTTTAAGAACTAATAAAATGATAGGTGTCAATTGTAAGTAACCTCGGTTACGACAATAAGGATTACATTCTGAGTAATATATAGCAAATAAAAAGTTAATGTTATTTTATCAAAAATAATTTTAGTTAATTTTAATAAAATTTAACTGTTAATAATAAGATATTATTTTATAGAAAATAATTTCCTTTTTTATCTCTAAAACAATATATTAAAATGTTATGATATTATATATATAAACTTGTAAAGTTGATTAAAAGGTGAACATATATTTTTAATTTTAAATATAACAATTCCTGTTTCATAGTTAAAAAATATATTATAATAATTACTGATCTTGTATAAAATACATCAAACTTATAACACTCGTTTAGAATTTTTTTAATTATTTATTTTTATTCAAATTTTATAATTTACTTTAACATATTACAATCTAGTATTATTTATATACATTATAATCAATTTTCTTAATTTTTTGTAAAGAATTATATTTCACGTTCCAAAACTTTTGCTTATAGGAAAAATCAAATCAATTCTTTTTTTTCCTGTGTGGAAAAAATAGATCTTAAAAAACAAATAAAATCAATTGAAAAATATATAAATATAATTTTAAAGAAACTTATAATCAATGAATCATTGATATACTAGGGTGTTAAAACCGCTATTGCTTGTAATTCTAAAAGTTTGATTGAGCTTTTTCACTAAATGCGTCTTAAAAAATACATAAAGTACGTATCTTGTCAACAAGATAAAGAAAAAAAAACTATAATCTAGAAATATAGATGAAGTTCTAGTTGACTGCTTTAACAATAATTACGTTAACTATAATAAATACATTTTTTATTTACACCGAGTCACTATTATCAAATTTCAATGTACTTCTGAGTAGCATACTATAAATTTGTTAAAAATGGTTTAACAGCCAAATTTAATTACAGATAGTGTCAGATGTGAACGTAAGAAGGAAAAATTTTAGGAAAAGAATTGATTTTCTTTAAAGGTAGTGTTTAAAAGGTGATATGTAAAACCCACTTCGCTTCAAAGGTGATGGTATGGTTGTTTAAATAGATGAAATTATATTTAGACGCAAACAGAATAACTTCATGGTTAACAGCCTGGAAAAACGATATAATTATTTAATTTGGCATATGTATATTCTTTCAGCTTAAATCTCGTTGCATGTCGTACCTAATAGAATCATTTGTATGCTTTTGCCAACAATTAAAAATGGTTGTAAAGAAGAGAAAATAATATATTTTGATAAATGGAGTGTTTATTTACATATTGGGAATAATAATTTGTTGTTTTCATATCCAGTGTTAATCATAGTAAACTTTTTCTAAATTCTACTATTGATGTTCATACTTAGAACATTAAAAGAGTATGGAATAAATGTAAATATATTTTTTCAATACACAAAAGTGTTGTAGTCTCTAAGTTAAATTCATTATACAAAGAATTGTTGTGGAAAAACAATACAGGACAGTGTAAAAAACTTAATGACTATTAATTTTATTGAGATATTTATAAATTTAATTCTTTTTGTTTTAGAAAAATGAATTGATCAAAATTAAATTTTAAAGAGTAGATATTTATATATAATATTATTTAAAAAACATTTGATTCTTTTATAATAAAAATCTTAAATTTTTTACATTTGATTAATTTGAAGTTTATTCTAAAAAAAATATGCTTAATTTTTTAAAAATCTATAAAAGAAAAAAAATATTGGAACCCTTACAATTATGAACATACAAACACTTTATTTTATAGGACTAGGTAAGTACATTAATATTTTTATAAAAATTAGGCATGTGACTATGAAGAATTCAAGCAATTTAAATCATGACAGAATAATAGAAAATGAAGCAGATAATAGTTCAGAATATGAAGTAAATAGTGATACTGATATTGATAATGATAATGACCAGGAATGTGAGATGGACACTCATATGACAGATGAATTAGTTTTTTATCAAGAAGTTAAATCAATTTTTAATCCAGAAACTGAACCACTATATTATCAAGGAGAAGATATTTTTTATGAAAAAGCAAAAATACTATTTGATTTTGAATCTAACGAAATTTGTTGTATTGAAAATGGAATTTATAAAAACCTTTTTTATTTAAAAGATGAAGAATCAAAAATTATTAACAATTTACTCACTAAAGAAATGAAAGAAAATTTTAAATCTTATTTAATGTCTAATTATAAAGAAGAAATTATAAAAGAACTTTTCTTAATTGAAGAAACAATGAGGTCATTTGTAAATGAAATGCTTACTCGTAAAAATATTGATGATAATATAAAAAGTAAAATCAATACTTTTCTTAATAATTTATTCGATTATAATAAAGAAAAAACCACTAACTATTTATTGGAAAACTACGAAGCAGAATATGATTATTTAATTTCTTTTTTATTGGCAAAATATTGTTATAATGTATTGTATAAGATTGATTCATTTTTATTAAAATGGATATTTAATAGTAATAAAACAGAAGAATATTATGAGTTAATGAAGTGTTTTTATGGTATTATTTATGAAAATTATCTTAATATGCCATCTAAAGAATTTTTAGATCAAATTCCTGAAATTGATAAAATTAAAAATTTGATAGTGGCTAATAAAGAGAATTTTAATAGTTTCTATATTGATAATTGCAATTATTTACATTTAATATTTAGAGTTTTTTATCCTGATAAAATTGGAGAAGCTAAAAAGGATGTTGTTATACAGTGGTGGAAAATAAAAATGAGACTAACTTTAAGTTTTCTTTTAAAAGTTATTCTTATTAAATTTCATTTTAAATTGTCTTCTATTTATGTTGTAATATCTATTTATAAAAGAATTTATATACAATAATGCTTTTAAACAATATATGTTGTAAAAAAATTTTAAGTGGAAAAAATAAATGAGACTTCTTTGAAAATTTTTCATTTTCCC
>LVKB01000015.1:0-10248 GCA_002087885.1 Hepatospora eriocheir
TATTATTAAAAATGTTAAATTAAATTTATTTATCATATTTTTCAAGTGGTCACTTTTTTTTGATCAATACTGTATATAAATATATAAAAAACATTAGTTTAAAATTATTAATCAATAAAGTTTTATCACATATAAGTGATAAATAAAATCTTTAAAAAATTCTTTAAAAACAAATGTTTTGTTCTTTAATTAAAATTTCTTACATTGATTTTCATTAAATTTTAATAAAATCTATTTATTTTTTAATTAAAATTGGACTGCATGGGATTAAGTGATGAAATACACATAAATGACAGGGTGTCTATTAAAGATAAATATAATGGTATAGTAAGGTTTATAGGACCCATTTTTGGTAAAGAGGGTATATGGGTTGGTATACTACTTGATAGAGAGGTAGGTAGAAATGATGGAACATATAATGGTATTCGGTATTTTGATTCTCCGCCTAATAAAGGCATCTTTGTAAAATATAATAAGATAAAGGATTCTTTAATAGAAACCAATTCAAAATCAAATGTTACTTATAGAAATACACTTGATAGTTCATTAACAGTTAATGAAGTTTTAAATAAGTATTCAAAATTAAATGAAACTACAAATACAAACAACAATATTCAATTAAATAATAAGAATTCTATTGATATAAATGAATATTCTATTGATGAAGAATTGTTTTTTAAAAAAGATAGAAAAAATACAAATAATGAAATTTTTAATAGAAAAAACAATGAAAGTTTTAATAGAAAAATTGAAAAACACAAAAGTATAGGATTTTTAACAAAAATTTATAATTTTATTTATAATTTTATATTTCCCACTAAAGAAAAGAATGATGAAGTATTTAACATTACGAATGAATTATTGAATAGTTATATTGATAAAGATTATAAAAAGTTTGATAAGTTATTAGATGTAACTTTAGAAGTTTATAAGAAAAACAAGATCAAATTAGAATGAATATTTACTTCCTTCTTTTAACTCTCTTAGATATTGAACTATCAATAATTGCTTTCTTTCTTTTTATAAATTTCATATTTTCATCTAATTCATTTGTCTTTATTTCTCTTTTATTTAAAAGTGAAATTTCCTTTATTTTCTTGTATTCTTCAATAGTTTTAGTTAATTTACTATTCTTATCTGGTGCTATTAAATCTTTTAATAACGGCTTAGGTTTATTAACTTTTTTAGTTTTCTCACTCTCTAGTTTATTAATTTTTTCAATTAACTTTTCTTTAACTTCACTATTTTGAACTGTTAATACGTTTTTCTCAACTATCATATCTAATTTATCATTAATATCGTTATAATCTCTTGTTAAATTATTAAAGCTAATAACTTCATTAACCTTTAAATAAATAACATCTTTACTGCTGATATTTCCTTCAAATGTAGCTCTAAACTCACCATTCTTTAATGAACTTTTTAACACTCCTCTAATACCAGAAGATGTTTTTATCTTTGCACCTGTAAATTTATCAACTTCCATTTTATTCTTAAACATTCCTTTTACTACTACGTTTGATAGATTTATAGACTTGGGATACCCAACTAAATAGTATGGTCTATATAATTTAACATCACTTTTCAACAGTTTACCATATCCAAATATATTATACTCACCATCATAAAAATATAAGATAAACTTTTTCGAGTTACACTCGAATACATTTTTTACATACTTATCTAATATATTAATATAACATATCTCATTAGGTATACCATCTATAATATAATCAGATTCATAATCACTAAAAAATATATTCTTTATAGAACTTCTAAACCACCCAATACTGATTTGAATTGACTCAACATCAACACCCCTGCCATTAAACCACTTATTCTTTTTAAAATTTCCTTGCAAAAATCTACATTCTTCTAATTCTTCAACTTTTCTGTTTAAGTATGTAAACACCATTAAAGTATCATTTAATACCTCTTTTGATGTATTAAATAAAAGTTCAATATAATCACCAGGTAATAAAATATTATCATCAACTAAACTTAAATAATTTTTTGTATCAATTAATTCTTGTCTTTTTGATTTCATTAAAAAATTATTAAATTCATTATCTTTCTTTTTAAATTCAATATCTTCTTCATTATTATTAAATCTATTAATTAAATCATTTTTAATTTCTTTATTATAACTACTATCTTCATTATTATTTATTAATTCATTCTCTTCTTTATTATCTAAAAAACTATCATTTTCTTCATTATCTAAATAACTATCATCTTCTTCATTATCTTTTAATTCATTATTTACTTGACTTTTCTTAAGTATTTTTAATTGATTAACTTTAATAAACTTTTGATCTTTAACAGAATATAAATTTTCTTTAAATTCTTTCAAACTTATTGGTTTACCTCTTAAATATCCACTAACTTTCATTGATTATCTTCAAATTCTATTTTATCATTTATCAAATACGAACTACTACATTTGAATTCAACCGGTCTATTTTTAAATTTTCTAAAGTTAAATAATGTTTGTTCAAGTGTTTGTGGTTTTAGTTTAAATCCAAGATCTTTACTAATCCTTTTGCTTATCTCTTTATCCCCTCTATCTCGTTTATCTATTGCTATCGATAATTTACAAACACCAAATGAGTTCATTACATTAATACATTCTAATAAATCTTTCTTTAAAATCTTACCAGGATAGAATATTATATAATCAGATGCTTTCACTAAATCTATCATTGTGTTAATGTTTTTACTCAAATCATAGTAAAACATTGTGAAGAGTTTGCTCCCAACTTTATACTGGTTAGTATCTATATCTTCACACTTCATATTAGAAATTAACTCATCATAGAATTTCTTTCCATTGTTAAGTGATTCAAAATTCATAAAAGTAACCACAAATGGTGCTGCATCTTTATATCCCATATTTTTAATAATTGTCTTACTTTTATACAAATCATATGCTTGTTTCTTTTGTATTTTTCTAAATTCCTTCTTCTCTTCTTTTCTCATGAAATATCTAAAAAATTTAATTAAAAATTTTAGTATTTTTAACAAACAAATTTTTTTATTACCCCATTGAAATGTTTATGTTTATAAATACCATAGTAAATTTAATCAAATCTGAAGTATACATATGCGATAATAATGGAAATATAAGGAGACCTGAATTAAAAAACGGGTTTTATATTGGTGATATAATTAATCCACTTTATAGAACATTGAGAAGAGACAATAATGAATATATACTTTGTTTTAAAAAAATTAGTGGTATTAAAACATCTGAGTTTGTTGAAAATTATTACATTTTTTCTAATTTAGGATATATCACATCACAAGATGACTATGAATATACATCAATGGTTCTTTGTGAATTAATTTGCTTAACTGATTCAATTTTAGTTGCTATTTACAAATCAGAACTTCAAAAAGAATTAGATTTTGATTTGATCAATTATGTAGTAATAGCTAAAGATGAGACTATAAACGATACTAGATTTGGTACTGCTTACCAAATAAAAGATTTAGATTTTATTCATTATGGTTAATAAAGAAAAATTTGTTTATTTGTTTTTATTAAAAATCAAATGTACTTTTTTAGAAATTATATTTTAAACTTAAATATTAATTTTAGTGATTGAATTATACTTTTTGATATCTTTAGTTTTAAGAACATTGAAATTTTAATAAAGAATAAATATAAACAAATCTATTTTTTTACCCTCATATGAGTATACTGTTTAATATGATTGTAAATAGAATAATAGAAGTAACAGGTTTTATAGACCCTGGGTTTGGATTCGATAATGTTATTGATCCTGGATTCAGTAGACCTACTTATCCTTACTTTCCTGTAAGACCAAAATATTATCCTGATTGTAATGATTGTAAGTGGAAATATATGAACAAACTGAGTAGAGATTTATTTAGGAATCCTTGTGGTGATTGTGAATTTTTACCAATCTGTGATGCTAGATTAGAATTCCCAACATGTAATACAGCTTCTAATATGCCGGTTGAAAGATATGGATTCTGCATAGGTGATGTTGATATTCCATGCAAACATTATAGTTTTAGGTATTCAAAACACAACAGAAATTTCAGACACCACAAAGAATTTACTATTGTATGTCATAAAAAGTTGTGTGGTAAAACATCCTATGAATTCTTGGCTGGTTATGATATCTTTATTAATGTAGGTTGGAGATTACCAAATAACACTTATTACTACCCAGCTTATATGAAAGTAGATGCTTGTCCAATAAGTTCAGATATGATAATGATTTCTTTCCCAGGTAGATGTTTAGAAAAATATTGTTTTGATCTCATTGGGTATGTAGCAGTTTCCAAGCCATTTAATCAATGTAAAGACATTAGATTTATGGCTGCTTATTCTAAATGCGGCAACAGATTTATACCTTTCACATATTAATAAATGTTGATTAAAAACTTTGTTTATTATTTGACAGGAAAATTAATTGTTTTATTTGCTTAGTAAACAAAACTTAAGATAAAATTTGTTTATTAAAAAAATACAATCAAATCATTTTAAAACTTGATTCTTATAAAATAATTATTTTAATTACGTGTCACAATATTTATAAAATATTACTTTTTTAATAAAATTAATTTATAAGAAAAATAAAATTTTACCCCATTAAAATGAATACAATTATACAACTATTGAGTTTTGTAAGAGATGTTAGTGGACACAGGTATTATGATTCATCCTCATCTGATTGTCATTTCTACAAGCCAAAGCATCATTATAAAATTGATTGTTGGGATTATGATTATGATTGCAAGCCAACATTTGATAGTTGGTATGACAATGATTGTTATCCAAAACCAGACTGCCATGGATGTGAATATTACAAGTTTAATGATGCAACCTGGCAAGCACCACACTGTTCTACTAGAAACAATTTACCAGAGGAAAAGTATGGTTTTTCTATTGGTGATGTTGATGTACCATTTGTTACAGGAGGATGCAAACCTGAATTGTATGATGACTGGTGCTATGACAGATACGACAAACATTCATATGGTAAAAGAAAGGTTGTTGTTTATAAGAAAGTAAGTGGATGTAAATCAGCTGAAGAAATCATAAGAACATATGACTTCTTTATTAACCTTGGATATGTAAGAGAAAATAATGAATACATGTACAAAGTTTTCATTGCTCCACATTTTTCTGTTGTTCCAAATTCTGATGGTCTTATTAAGATTGAATTTGACTATGAATGTTTGAGCAACTTTAATTTGCTTGGATATGTTGCCGTATCTAAACCATCTTACAGAAGATGCAATGATATTAGATATATGGCTGCTTACAAAAGATATGGTGAAAAGTTCTGTGCATTTACCTATTAATAAAATGTTGAAATAAAAACTTTTTTGTTTTTAAAATATTTTTTATACTTTTTTTAATAATTAGAATTTAAACTTATTCCATCATAGAATATTTTCTTAATTTAAAAAATAATTTTTTTAATTAAAGAAATCAATCAATAATATGAAAATTTTTATAAAATTAATAACTTACAATAATAATAAAAATCAATCATATTTAAATATAAATTATATATTGAATATGTTAATTTTTAAATAAATATACTTTTAAATTGATTAAGTTTTGATTTATAATAATTATTAGAAGTATTTTTAATTAAAATAGAATTGATTGAAAACATTGATTGAAAAAGAATTGATTTATATTTAAGAAGAAAGTAAACACTTTTTTCTATTTAAATATTTTAATTTTAATGTCATTTGAAAAACTAAGAGATTTGTCTTATAAAAGAAAAATAATCTTTATTTTGTTAAATAAAACAATACAACTAATAACTTTATACATTAAACGATAATTAAATTTAAATAACTTTTTTTAATACAGAAAGAAGTAATTAAATTAATTTTAATAACAAAGTAAAAATTGTTAAAAAAATTATACTTTTTCATATAAAGATGTTTTTAAAAAATAATTTGAAAATTTAAAAAACGTCAATATGTATTGTTTTGATTAACACCCACGATCGGATTGCTTTATAAAATGTTATATATATTTTTTTTAAAAAATTATAAAATATTTTTATCAATCTCTTTAGAAACATTAGTTATTTAATAAATAAAAATCTGTTGCTGCTGCAAAATTTACAAACTCTCTCGACTATAAATTTTACATAGCCATTTTCCTCTAAAAAAGGTTAAAAAAGACTCTTCTATATCTTATATTTTTAATATTTTTTCAAAAATCATAATAGGTTTATTATTTAAAAATTATATGTGTATAATTTAAGCTCTAATCAAAACAACAATCTGTTTATATTATAATTTTACAAGAAAGTATAAAATTTATAATTTTTACGATGTTATTTGTTTTTATTTAATTTTTAATTAAAAAAATAAAAAAATAACCCCTATTTTGATGCAAATTATTCTAACCTTTATTCAAATTATAAAGGCATTTAGACAAAACAGTTACACTCCAGTTTATGGAGAAAGAAAATTTAATTCTTTAAAGTATCCTAATCCACCTGTAGATACTTATGGAATGAAACCTAGTAATTCAAATAATCTTGTTATTAAAGATTTAAAATGTAGCATTTCTAAAGATTTATACAATACCACTTTTATAGCAATTAAAGAAATTAAAGGAATGTCAGCACGTGAATTTCTTAACAATTTTGAAATTACCGCAAATTATGGTGTTGTAATCACATCATCAGAATACATCTTTAATCAAGAAAATCAATATTGTAGTGTTAAAGTTATAGAAAAAGATAAAATAGAAATTACTTGCACTTTCAGATCTGAAAACAATCTCGTGAGTCACGTTGTCAAACCTAAAATGGGTGGATTATCTACAAAGTATCTTGCAGCTTATAATATTGATGATAACGGTGTTATATTTCAGTATTGTGGAAATGTAAATAAAAATTATCAATAAATACTTTGAAAATTTATTAAAATGTTTGTTTGTTAAAAGAAATAAATCATGCAATTTATGCACAAAAATATATAAAGAAAAAAGGCATTAAATGTATGATAAGCCTACTTGTAGACCTTATGTCTTGTATGTTACCCAAACCTTATGGGCCAAGTTATATATGTAAACCACATGTGTTATTTGGCAAAGATCATAGAAAGTATGAAAGAAAGAGGAGTCCAAGATTACCCTTTAAGATTTATACCATAAGAAGAACGCTTATAAGAAGAAATATGATTGCAAAGACAAGGAAAAGTGTGTTTGCGATGATAAGAAGAAGTATGACTGGTGTGATTATGATAAGAAGAAGTATGACTGGTGTGGTTATGACGGAAATTGTTATTATTCGAGTGATGAAAGTTGTGATTATTGTGACTCAGATTCATCAGATTGGAAGTTTAAATTTTATCCTTGTGATGGTTATTATTGTGATAATGAACCTGTGTTTAAGGATGGATGGTCAATCGGTGACTGTTCACCACCCTATTACAAAGATAGATGCATTAGAGTGGTAAAGAAATTATGTGGAATAACAGCAAAAGAATTTAAGAAATGTAATTACGTCTGTGTTTACATTGGATGTGCAGAAGATAATAAGAATTATGTATATAAGTATCAAGTAAATGCAGTCATAATAATCAAAAGTGAAGATTGTGTTGAGTTCGCATTTCCAGTTAAAGATCTTAGAGGAAACAATCTTATTAGACATGATGTGGTTTCATATAATAATGGAGAAGTACGTCAACTGGCAGCATATGTACATGAACATAAAAAATGGAAGCCTTATTGCTATGCATAAATAAATGTACTTAAAAAAACATTTTTTTACACCCATGTTTTTTATAACTTTATCACTATTAACATTATTAACATCGTTACTTGTCATGTCTTTTAAAGTGTTTAAAAACAGTATAAGAATTAATTCACCTGTAACAAACCGTGAATTTAGAAAGTCAACAGTTCCTCATTCTTATGTGCTTGTATCTACATTTGTACTTCCACTGGTTTACTATTTTTACATTTACTCTAATAAACGTAGTAAATTAGATAAAAAGATGCAACTTGATACAAATTTTGTTGTAATAATTCTTGGTCACTTTCTTAACTCATTTTGTAGTTTATCATTAATTCACTGTTTAAAATTGATTATTTTAAGAAAAAGACCTTGTTTTGATAACTGTGGAAAAGGAAAGCATCAAAATGATCCGTGGTTATTTGAAAGCTTTCCTTCAGGTCATACTGCGTTAATGTTTACATTTTTACCTTATTTGATGTTTTTTAATTACAAAATGAAGATCAAATTTTCAAATCAAATACTTGTATTTATTTTAACATTCTTAACTTCTGTATGGGTTGCATTTACAAGATACTTAGATTGTAAACATCATCCATCTGATATAATCGGAGGAGTTGTAATATCAATTTTAGTTGCCTTAGTAGACATTTTAGCAGTATTAGAGATTATAAATTGAGTTTATTTTTTTGTTTTTTATTTTTATTAATGTTTTAACAAAATCTGTTTTTTATTAAACATTAATAAAAATTTAAAATCAAATAAAAGTATAATTAGAGATTTTTTTGTTAATTTTTTAATGATATAAAATAAGTATATTAACTTTTTATAATTAATCAATTAAAAAATTTTAAATATAAATTGTTTAATAAACATGAAGTTTTTTAAGTTTTATTTAAAAATTTTTAAAAATAAAATTCAAAAATTGTATTTTATTTTTTGATAAAAAATTTTTAAAAATAAAAACCCTTAAAGGATGAATTCATTAATAATCTTTACATTAATTTCTATTTTATTAGCAACAGCATATATTTTAGAATTAAACATAATTGAAATAACAACTAGTGACAATAAAAAAGATTTTAAAGAAGATACAATTGATTTTCCTTTACTTATAACAATAACGTTTATATTACCATTATTATATTACATCTTTATATATTTTAATAAAAAGAAAACTAAGGAATGTTTGTTGTTAATAAAAGGTCATTTTTTAAATACAATAAACACGCTATGTATAACAGCATTTATTAAAGGATTAATAAAAAAAGAAGGACCTTTTAAAAGAAATAAAACACCCGATATGTATTATAATTCAAGTTTCCCATCTGGTCATTCATCAATCTTAATAAGTTCAACTCTTTATTTTATTTATTTCAATAACAAACGTAATTTTAAATATGATAAAATTTTATATTTTTTAATGATATTATTAGCTATATTAGGATGTTCAACGAGAATATTAGATGGAAAACATGATATTATTGATGTGATAGCAGGAATAAGTTTAGGTATTTATGTTTTTATTATTAATATTTTTCTATTAAAATATGAGTTGAAAAAAATGAAATAAAATTTATTCAAATTTTTTATAAAAATGATTGACAATGATTTTAAAATAATAACAAGGGATAATTATTTGATTGTGTTGAATAAAACAAATAAAAGTCATAATTGTAGTTTTAGTTTAAATTTTAGAAAGAATGACTTACTAATTAACACTTTAAATAAGATATTTAATAACAGAATCAGTTATCATATAAACATAACAATTATAAGTAATTTAACTCACTCACTTGTTAACAACATTGATAATAACATCCTTTATTTAGTTTATCTTAAAGACATAGTTAATGGAATAGAAGATTTATTAAACATAACTAACAAATTAGACTTAAAATTGATGAATAGTGAATTTAGTGAAATAAAAGAACTTAAGGAATTTTCAAATTCAAATAACATGTTTTTGGTAGTTAGAATAGGCATGGATATAATTTATAGTGAGTTTATAGGAGAAGTAAATCAAAATGAATTGTTTAATAACTATTTACAATAAATTGTTTACTGTTTTATATTTTTATTTGCCTGTTTTAGCATGTTTTTTTCAATAAGTGTAGTTATAAAAATGTTAAAATGTAATGAAATGGAAAATATAATAGCGGAATTAAATAAATTAAGTGAGTCTTTAGGTGATGATAATCCTGTACCATTAAAAAACTCTAAAGATTTTGAGGCAACGATTAAAATACCAAATAATTTAAAGGAACATGATTTAATGCCTCAAGTAGAATTTGATTTTAATAAGTTACTTAATAATGAAGAAGATTGTAAAGCTGATAAGGGAAAATTAATGAAAAATACTAAAACAATTTCAACTAAAAATCTTAATAATTCATCAAATAACAATGTCAATAACAAACTGTCAAATAATCCTAATAATCCATCAAATAATACTAATAATCAATCAAATAATAATTCTAATAGTATTATAAACACAAAC
>LVKB01000015.1:27445-39834 GCA_002087885.1 Hepatospora eriocheir
CATTAACAGAAAAGACGATGATAGAGATAATGTTAATAAAGGCTCAATAGATGACAATGATAAGAGAGTCAAAGATGATGATAGAGAGATTATAAGTGATAGATTAAATAAACTTGGTTGTTCATCCTCTACCGATTTCGGCAATTATTTTATAAACAGTATAAAGTTATTGTTGATTAATATAATATTATTAGTTTTATAGAATACATCTAAATGACATCATATTTTTATAGTTTTACTATAAAAATGATGTTATTTTTAAATTTAAAAAATTCTATGTTTTATTGTTATTTTATAATAATATTTTAATTAAAATTTTTTTATTAAGAAAGATAAAGAATTATAAGTTTTTAAAAATTATTATAAGTGATAGATATTGATGATTTTATTAAAATATCAGTTTAATTTAAGATTTTTATAAGAGATAGTTAATTATTTAATAAAGATAAACTATTTATGTAAAAGTTTTAATGTGGATGAGTCAGTTGGTTTGTTTTTTATAGAGAAAGAATATTTAATTATAAAAACTAAATTATAAACGAGTAATGATAAGAAGATAAAAAAAGAAAGCCTTTCAAAAATTTTCATGTTTTAAAATAAATGAATGTTTTAAAAAATTAAAGAAACAATTTGAAACATTTTTATACAAATAAGATTTTCAATGAATTTTATTTTTAAATTTAATTTGTTTAATTATATGATATTTTTATTAACATTAAATTATATAGAAAGTTTTTTCTTAAAGATTTTGTATAACTGTTTAAATAATTTTATAATAAATAAAAATTTGATACTTAACTCTAAAAAAACTTTATCGAAAATCAAGAGATAGGAGTATATTAATTAAAAACCTTTATATAACTAAAAATAAATTATTTTTGTATATTTTTAAATGAAATATATAAAGTTTCTTAATAGAGATTAAGTTAGTTTAAAGAATATTTTTAGTAAATTTTTATCAAAATCTCAAAAAACTCTTTATAAAAATGTATATTGTTGTTTTTAGAGTGTTTTCTTCAAAATAAATGTTTTATTGGAAAATTTAAAATAAAAAATCCTTTATTTTTATAATTAAACTCATTAAAATTGAGATAATATGTTTTATAATTGGTATTAATTATAATTATCATATTTTTAACTATTTTATAATATTAAAAATTGCTTTATATTATAAAAAATTAATCTAATTTAAATTAATTATCAACTAATATTTATATATTTGATAACTGATAAAAGTAAAAGAATTAATGTTATTTTTTATGTAAAGTATAAAATGAGATAAAAAAATTACATTTAGACTATTCTATAATTTTTTAGATATATTTTCCAATAAAAATGTTTGTGGTATCATCACATCAACAATTTGAAGATTAATTAAATATTGTTTCCAATACATATTTTTTATATAAATTTTGTTTTTAGAAACTTTTAATCTTAAATTTGATGATAAACTTTTATCGTTAATTAAATTAGTTATGATAAACTTACTTTATTAGCTACTAACACAAACGCAAATAAATTATTAAATAATAGAGCATAATCATATTCTGTAAATTATATTACAACAAAATCAATTACCATGGCAAGACATGGTAATGTTTTATTTTAAGTTTGAGTTTTTAAGGATGTAATATATTAAAATATTTTTCTCTTTTAAAAAGTTTAAGTTGACAACTTTAATTGTCACTAACCTCAATTTTCATAATTTTTTAGTATTTAAATTTAATTAAATAACACTGCTTCTCCTTCTAAAAGTTTAATTATTCAATTAATCTGTATTAAAAATTAGTATAAATTAAGTTCGATTTTGAAAAATAAAAAATAATATTAAGATATAATGACAATAGAGAAAAGAAAGAGGTTTTAAGAGATAATATATATGAATGGATTGATAAAATAGATAGGAAAGAGAATTACTATATAGATAGTTTATTCAAGTTGAAAAAGAGAATTTTCAAAAAATTTAATCAAATTTAAGTTTAATCGACAAAGGAAATATCTTGATGGCCAGTAATTGTAAACCAATAACTTATTTGTGTAACAATAATAATTTTTTAAAAAACTTTTTAATTTAAACGGTTTAAAATATCATCTACAACACATATATAATATGACTAATATCGTATCAATATCATAAATAAAACATTCTAAATTTAAATCAATTAAAAATTTTTATCCTATAAATTCTACTAATTAACTACCAACAAACAATTATTTAAAAGTAAAAACTAACGTGTTATTAAGGATGAAGAGGAAGGCTTACCTAAGTAATACCATTAATTAGTGTAAACACGATAGTTTATTATTTCCAAGTAAGACAGTTAAAAATAAAGAATAATGACTATATAAATGTTTCATATTAAGTTTTTTAAAAACAGTAATAATCTTGAATATTTTTTGAATAAATTTTATAATATTGATGAAGATAAAAAAATAAGAGAAAGATTAAGCTTATTTTAATGAATTTAAGCAAAATTATAATCGCATAAAATGTGTATGTTAGAGATTAAAGAAGAAGATGAAAGATGTTTACCTGAAATAAAGGCTTGGATTATTTATTATAGTAAAGAGGAATTTACTATATTTAATAAAGATATAAATAACGTACTTAAGGCTATTAAACTGTTAGAACAGACTGCTAATCTTGAAGAAATTAAAAAATCAAAAATATTTTATTGTGATTATTTATTATACAAGAAGATAGGAAGTATAAAATGTATATGCTGTGCTATAAGTGAAATATTATATATCTCTTATTCTGAATTAATAGAGATTGAAACTCGAATAGTTAACGTGGAGAAAAGTGAGTCATTTGAGTTTGTCAAGCCAGAAAATGAGGGTAAGATTATTTCAATAACTGGAACAATATGTTAAATTGGAAAGAAGTCTATTGAAAATACTAATTTAATGTTTGAATGTTTTAAATGTAAAAGGATTGTAAATCAAAAGATAACTAATAATGTTTACAAGGTTCCAATAGTTACTTGCTCATGTAAAAGTAAAAACTACCATTTTTTAAGAGATCATCCGGAAAATAGATGTACGGATAAACAAGAGATAAAATTACTAGAATTATATTGTTTAGAAAATTCGAAGTCACTAGATGTAATTCTTTATGGAAGTTTTATATTAGAAATTGGTCTTGGAGATGTAATTGAGGTTATAGGAGAAGTGAAATGTGAACTAGTAGAAGAAGATATATATCAATTGAAAGTTGTATGTAATAATTTAAATATTAAAAAGAATACACTTCTACAATATAGTGATAATGAGGTTATCACAAATGTAATAAAGAAAAACCCACTCTTTAATGTTAAGGAAAATATTATGGGAATATTGATAAGTAATATTTTTAGTTCTATTGTGGGACATGAACATGTAAAGGTAGGATTGTTATTATCATTATTTGGAGGAACACAAAAATATGTGGGGTTTTCTGATACGAGATCAGAAATACATGTTTTAATTGTGGGTGATCCAGGGTTGGGTAAAAGTAGAATGCTATTAAGCTGTTTAGGTATTATACCAAAAACGTTTTATATTTCAGGTGGTTCTATTTCTTCCTCTGGATTGACTATTTCTGTTAATCATGATCAAGCAACAGGGGAATATATAACCGAAGCAGGTGCTTTGATATTATCAGATAATGGAATTTGTTGTCTTGACGAATTAGGTAAAATAACTGAACAATCAACTTTATTTGAAGCAATGGAAGATCAAATTGTTACAATTACAAAAACAGGAATTGTTTGTACAATACCAGCTAAGTGTACAATTATAGCAGCTGTTAACCCTAAACACGGTCGTTTTAACAAAAACAAAACCTTAAATGAGAATTTAAACATAGACACATTTTTGTTATCTAGATTTGATTTGATCTATATTTTAAAAGATGAAATGAGTGGGAAAGAAAACTACGAAATGTACAATCAAATTATAGATAGATGTAAATATACTGATAGTAAACTAATATCATTTGTTAAGAGAAGGAATGAATTTTATGAGGAAAGTGATTTAAAGTACACCTTATCAGACATCAGACAATATATAGATTACGCTAGATCAACAGTTTATCCAATACTAAGCAGTATAGCAAAAAATAAGATTAAAGAATTTTATCAAAGTATAAAATTAGATCAAAAAAATACCGTTAATATTAGTGTTTTAGAAACATTAATGAGATTAACTGAATCAATAGCCAAATTAGAGTTAAAAACGGTAGCTTCAGAGGAACATGCAATAGTTGCAATAAAACTTTACAAGAAAATTTATCTTTTTAAAGACAATGAGGGTAAAAACTTTAAAAAGTTTAAAATTGATGATTTATTAAAGGATTATGTGAATATCACAGAAAGTGATTTAATTAACAAAGATAAATTGGTTGAATTAATAGAGAAGACAAATGTTAAAAAATCACCTAATGAATTGATTGAGATTTTAAATTATAGAGGTATTTTAATAAAGAAAGGTAAGGATGAATACAAAATAAATTTTGTATAAGTTTAATTCTAATTAGATAATTATTTTAAACAAGAAAAGTTTAAATTTATTGGACAAATTTTTGTTAAATTGTTTTTAATAATATTAATTACTTAGAAGATACATAATTATTAGCTATAAAGAATAAGAATCTTATAAATAAAACAACAAATATTTTATTATTTATTTTCAAAATATTGACTACTACTTGATATTATAATTTATTTGATATTAAATATTAATTAGTATAATATGAAATAAATAATATTTAATAACAAATAAAGTTATATAAAGAATTTTTTAAATTAAATTAGATGAAAAATATAATACATCAGAATATAATGCTAAGATATGGTATACATATAAATAAGTATTACAATAAAATATTAAAAATTATTAAATAAAAGATTAATGAATTTCAAACTTAAAGTATGATATTTTTATTTAATTTGAAAGTAATAGTAATCTATAGTCTTATATGTTTAATTAGGAATTATAAATTTAATAAAATATTTTATTTAATCTGAATGAAAACAACATATTAGTTAGTAGTAACAAAACGTTGTATAAATATAATTATAATAAAAACAAAGTAATTCTAATACAAAAAAGGGTGAAATTGATGAGATTAATATAAAAAAAGTTTAATGATTATTTTCATGAGTGTTAATGATAAGTTTTTAATATAAGAATTTGAACAAAATATCTTGTAAAAATATGATAGTATCTTTAATAAACTTTTTTCTATTTAAAATTCTGATTTTAACAATCAATAAAAAAATTTGGAATCAATTGAATTTTTAGTTTTTTTATTAATCTTAAAAGATAACAAGCATTTATTAAACTTATTTTATTAAGCTAAATCATCAACAACTGTTGCATTAAAAACTGTTGTAATATTAAAATAACCATGATTATTGTTAATTTTATAGACATCTTTATAGAATGATCCAATTAAAGCTGTATAACCTACAATTAATGAAAAATCTTCAGAACCTTCAATTGTAAATTCTAAAAGTTTTATTGATGCAGATATCGCACATAAAATTGAGTGTATTCTCTGATCTTTATAGTCTTCAAGTGAATTTTGAGAGTCTTCATTTACAAACAAAAGATTTAAAACTTTAGAAATACTTAAATATAGATTTAACACATACAAATTTTTTAAAATTTTCATTTCATCTCTTAAAAGTCTAAAAAAAATAAAAGGCATAAAAAAATTACTATCAGGACTTATTTTTAGAGAATATACATCTTCAAATTGGTCTGTAGAAACTTTTAAACATTCTGAATTCAGAATCATTTTTGGAATAAACCAATAAAAATTATCTAAAAAGTTTTCATTTTTAGATTTGAAAATTTCATGTAATGTATAGCTCTTATTTTTTTCATTAGATAACTTGTCACCGGCAAAATAAAATCTTAATACATTGCCAATTGGTACAATCATTTTTCTTGCTTTTTCTTTACCTTCTGTTTTTATTAAGTATCCATAAACAGCATTGTAAATTTTAATAAGTTGTGTTTTTAATTGATTTTCATTAAAATTACGTAATTTTGAACTGATCAAATTACCTATTTTCATGTTTATTAACTTAAAAAATCCATTTAGTCCATTTAAAAATTTCTTTGTTTCTAAATTAGAATTCAAATCATTATCATTAGAGGTTACATTTAAAAAATCATAAGTTTGTTTTAAATCATGATAATCTGAAGGTTTTTTGATGTTTAAATTATTTAGTTTGATTAAAAAATCATCTTCTACTGAATAACTGGTAACCTCTGAAGAGCTCCAAAAAATAACAGTAACAGTTATTAAAGATCCAATAATCATAAGAAATAAATAAAACATAGTTTTATAAAACAGTTTTTTATTGTTATATTTCTTTTTTATTGAATTTTTATTTTTTGTTACTTGATCCATTTTGAGGGTTAAAAATAAAAACTTATTATAAACACATTTAATTTTCTATTGATTTTGACTAAATTTATCTCGTTGTTTTTAAACTGTACATACATGTCTTACCTTCATCAAAAAAGAACATTCTAAACTTTAAATTTTTATAAAATAATTTTCTTGTGAATTCTATTAATGATTAGTAATAAAGAATTTTTTAAAAGAAAGTAATTAACGTGAAATTGAGGATGAAAAGAAAGGTTTGTCTATAGGCAGAATCACAACTACTTTAAACGCGGAATTGCAGTATTTCTAAAAAAACAGACAAACAGAAAAATGAAAGCTTTTAAGAAACAGATCATAATTTTTATAATCATAAATGAAATAAACACAAATATATGGTTAAACAACCAGTTACTTTAAAAATTATACTTAAAAATAGACTTTATAAAAAATATATTAAAATATTGACTAAAAAAGATGATCTTATTTTTAAAATTTTTAATATTGTTTCCTTTAGACGTAGAAACCATTAAACATCTTTTATGAAAATTTATAACATAATTTTGAATTAGTTTAACGAGAATTGAATACCAAATGCTAATTTTTTCCCTTTTAATTTATTATTTTTTAACTTACCAAATTCATCTAATGTCTATACTGTTTCAACAGGGTTCATATCTAGACTTTGAAAGTATCAGTCTAATACTACAACTTCTTTTACATTTAACCTATCTAAAACAAACTTTTAGTACAATATTGATTCAAAAAGTGACCACTTAAACAATAGACTAAAAAATATATAAATTTCACATTTCTATTTTAAAAACAACAAAGAATAAATAAAAATTAAACTTTTACAGATAATTTATAAAAAAATGTGAAAAAACTGTCAAAAAAAACAACCATTTTAAAATTTAAAATTTAGTGTTATGACTTTAATTTTAAAAAACCTCTAAACAACGTTTAAAAAAACTTATTACATATTTAAACACAAATTCATTGGGTATTCCGTGTCAAATATCTTATATCATTTTCTTTTAATTTACCAAATTTTAATAATTTGGTTTTAACATAAACCCACAAAACTTTAATTAGATGAAGATCTAGACTCTAGTAAGGCAAATTTATGAATCAGTGTTTTTTCATTAATACAATTAGCTATATAACTAGAGGTATGTTTTAGGTCATTATCATGCTTAAAAATATATTCAACCAGACCCATTTTTCTAGCTGAAGTATTATTTTTCTGTGCAATAATTTGTTTATAAATTCTAGTTGTAATCGTTATTTCAACCCTAACAAACCTATCAACATTTTGGATGATATACATTTCTAGAACATAAAACTTCGTCATCCATGCTCAACTGTACCTACTTTATTTTCAAATTTATACCTTTTATTTGGTAAATAACGAACATGTTTAATATTATCAGATGTAAAAAGGTTAAACTTACATTCATTAGGAAATATGATGGTATCTAAGGTATCATTTAAAACATCTAAAAATTTTTCAACGAGTTTTTTCTTTTTACTATGTTGTGAGGTCTCAACAGAGGTTTTTAAACCGGTTAAGCAGTTATTAGTCAAAAGTTACTCAATACTCTTGAAACAGTTTTCATAAAAAATTTTTCAAATATACTCTTTGTGGTTATAATACTTTGTTTGTGATCTGTATCATAAATTGTATTTTTTTACTTTCTTTAATAACAGATCCAAATTATATGATTATTAAAAAGTTTTCCAATAACTTCTTATTAATATTATAAACAAACATTTTTTGAAACATTTCTTTTTCTGAAACAACCCATTGACCAAATATTTTTTATAAATCGTTGCAAATAAATACTTTAATTATATAATTTAATATCCGTTTGTTATTACAAAAACATCGTTTTTATATCAATTTGAAGGCAAAATAAAAAATATACATTTTTTATTGAAAAAATTTCATATTTTTATAAACTATCTGTAAAAAAACAATTTTTATTTATTCTCTGTTATTTTTATAATAGAAAAGTGATATTTATATGTTGTTTTATCAAAAATATTTAACATTTTTTATTTAGTTTAATTATTAAGTGATCATTTTTTTGATAAATACTATATGCTTTAGATCATTATACTAGATAAGAACAATTTTATCAAGACCCGTTTCAGATGCTAATTGTCTAAAATTTTATGCAAAAATCTATTTATATAAAACATTATTCATAATATTTTCAACAAAAACATTTCTACCATCCCAACTGTATGATTAAAAACTCAAAAACATTACACTTTTACCACCATATTTTACAGTTGGAATTGTATTTTCAAATTTAAGTAATCTCTAGTGAATACATAATATACTTTATTACATCACTGTTTAACAGATTAAACTTACATTCATTGGTAAAATTATTGTTTTAAGGGTTTCATTTGATATACCTAAAAATTTTCTTATAAATAAAGTCTTTTTTATATTCACATGTTTCCGAAGTGATTTTTTGCTGGTTTTGTTGTTACAAGTTCAATTTAGTTTTAATTATTGATATATTTGCCTTGAAATATTTTTTTAATATATCATTAAATTTTTGTGTAATCTTAGAATAAGATTCTTTGTGATTTTTCATAAATCAAAAACAATACTCTTTAAGTTAGAATTAAACAATTTTTTAGCCAAAACTATATTTGCAAGTCAAACACGTGTTTTTCTTTAACTTAATACAGGTTTTATCAACAAAATATGTGCTTAATTTTCTTTTCACTGTAATTCGGTTTTGTGTTATTACAGTTCTTAAATCATCTTCAACTAAAATTCTAATATTATTGTGAATTTTTTGAGTCTAATTGTGTTGTAAATATTACTTTAAAGAAAATATTTAAAAGAAAAATTTAAGATCCACGTTTTTCAGGTTAAATTTTTTTAAATATTTTTTATAAAGTTTATTGAAAAGTCTAATTTTTTAAAACAACTTTTTATTGAATTCTATATTGTCTTTATTTTATTTATATTTAATAAAAATTTTTGTATTATTTCTTAAAAGCCAACATTTTTCATTGTTTGCATCTGCGTTTTTGAGCAATATTGTATATTAGTATAATCTATCTTACTTATATAACACTCAATAATTCGTTCATAAACATTACTTTAATATTTACTTTAAAACCACGTAATTATTATCAACCAATTCTACACAGAATTTTTTTCATCAAAGTCATCTATAATACACGGAATTACTGGTTGAATTAGTTTTTAAAGTTAAAATTCACTTAAAGCTGTATTAAAAAAACTATTAAATTTCTTTATTATTCTTGATTGTCTTTTTTTTACCTAGTAGTATTGAACATATTTTCATTTATTTATTTGATTGTAAATTATTTTGATAAATAAAATTTTATACTCAACCAAAGATTATTTGTTTCTTATCCGTAGATTATATAAAAATTTCAATTATTTAGTTTTGTTAAATTATTATATTGGTTTTTATTTGAATATTGAAATAAATTCAAATTGTTTTATCAAACAAATTATGTAAAATTTCATCTTAATATTATAAATTATATATCAAATCAATATATTAATAAAATTATAATTTTTTAAAAAAGCAAGCAATTTTATAATAAGTAAATTTGATTTAATATATGTTTTAAGATAAACAATATAAATATAATTTTAATTTTTTAATTTTTTATTATCACAGTTTTAATTGAATATAAAAATGTCAATAAATATTTTTAATAAGATTGATTTTTTAAAAATTTAAATGTGGTAAACTTTCAAAAAATTATTGAGCTATTCTCAAAAAGTATAATTATTTAATAAATGAGATCAATTTTTTAGATTTTAGTGCTGTAAAAACTTGAAAATATACTTACAGACAAATATAAATTTGAAATTATAAACATGATAAAAATATCTTATCCCATAAAAATTAATAGTCAAGAGATAGAGAGAGGAGAAGATGATAAATTGATAACTAATAATTTTGATAATAAGAAAGATATGGATCAGCACATGAGCAGTAGTGAGAGAAAGAATAAATTTATTTGTACATCTTATACCGATTTTAACATCTAATATTCTAATCTTTTACTATAAAGATCATATCCTAATTGAAAAAAAAGAGTAACAAAAGTTTATTTTCTAAGACTATATAATAAAAAAATTTTGAAATTAGAAAAAAGATTCTTAAAGCAAGCAAGAATTAGAAAATGAATAGTTTACAGTTAAAATACAGAATCTCAACTTATAATTATTGTTTATTTTTTGATCAAAAAGATAATTCTATAATGATATTTTGTAGCAAAATCTATTGCTGGTTTGAATGTAAAAATAAATAGTAAATTTTTTAAAAAAAAAATTTCCCCTAAAATGAAGCTTTTTTCTAAAATAATAGGAGAAATTTTAAAGCAGTTTTACAATATATTTATATTTAAATCGTTATTTATCAAAGCTACTGTTAACAATATATTCAATATTATTAATAAACATGAACAAACTAAACTCTTTAAAACAGTTTACTTTCTTATGATTGTGATTGTAGTATTTTGTATTGTAATTGGATTATTTGCTTCTAATTATCATATTAGAGGCATTGCTATACCAATAACAGGAGGATTTTTAATTTACGAATTATTAACATCGATTTTAATTTTACTGATATTTTATGATTGGGAAGAATATTATAAAGAACAAAAAAATGAACGTTTTGTTGACAACTTTACAAATTATTTTGAAATAGATATATTAAAAGAGAAAAAATGTTTCGCCGTATTCACGATTTTAAATGTTTTTTTAATTATTTTAGATAGCACTTCAAAAAATTTTGTATTAAAATTTTTTTCTCCTTGTGTAGAATTATCAATTTACATAATAGTACACGCATCATTTAATAGATTGATAAGCATTGATAAGACTTTGGTATTCTTAGTTCTAGTAATCATGAGTCTGAAAACATGTTTCAAATCTTTTTTAAGTAGTAGGGATATAACTGTAGTTTTTAATATAACTAGATATGATATTTTTTATTTAATAACATCTACCATCTTATTTATTCTATCATTATATGTAAAGTTTGTTCGAGATATTCTTGTTAATATAATTTTATCTATTTTTTACAGTATTATTTTAAGTCTTTTTATTTCAACCATTTATTATGGAACAGATGACTTTTTTAACCGCTTAAAAATATCTTTATTAGATGATAATGAGGAAGATTTTACTATTTTTGATGATAAAATTGAGATAGAAAATATATTTATAGGATGTTTCATACTTTATCTTATTACTATATTTTTTACATGGAGATTATTTTGGAAAAAGAAAACTATTGTTAAGATGGATTATTAAATAATATTTTAAACTCTTTTAATGTTTTTATTAAAGATTATATGTTTTTAATTAAATATTTTTATTATACTTTAAAATGTAATAAATAATAGTTAAGTTGAGATAATTTGAGTTGAACTTTTGAAAGTAAAATTGTGTAAGAACTTGTTTTTACTAATTTTAGGCATATATTAATTTATTATGAATAGTAAAAATTTTTTACCATTTCAACTAAGCTCTTATTCTCATTTATTAAAGAACCACTTGTTAAATTTTTTTTAAATGCTGATAACATTACAGTAAACAAGATCGAATGGAATGGAACATTATCTTTACCCATAAACTGTATAAAACCTATTATATTTAATCAGATCAAATCTTTTACCTGTTAAAGTATTTAATAAGTGTATCGAACCATACATAAAATACTTTATCTTCATATCCTTCTATTGGCACTGGTACATCTCATTTATATTTTGAATTTTTTCAATCTAGTAGTTGAAAATAAAGTTAGCAGATTCTGACCACCTTGTGATATCTTGATTATTATTTTCATTTATAAACCCACCTAATTCTAAAAAAAGGTGAGTCGTTTTTTTTATCTGAATACTTAACCTACAAAATTTACACACAGCATTCTTCAATCCAGTTGTTACATAACATCGTCCACAATTATCATATTTGATATCGATATACAAA
>LVKB01000041.1:261-12770 GCA_002087885.1 Hepatospora eriocheir
ATTCTATCAACAACCACTACCACCTTGGGGTAAGAGTTGTTGATAAAAAAAACAATTTTAAATTTTTTTGTTATATTAATTTATTAAAATTTATGGGGCGCCAATCCAATTGACGGATTAAAACTAAAAGATGGGGCGCCAATCAAAACAGTGCCAAAACAGATTAGTTTTTGTAATATTTGAATATTTTAAACATGAGTTTTTTCTTTTAAATATTTTATTTATTCTTAAAAATTTTGCTTTATAGAAGTAAAAACCTTTTTATCTTAAATTTTATTTAATGTTAAGATTTTTTTATCAGATATATAACTTAATAATATAACATGGCTCAAATAACGGCCCAGGGTCCTAAACTTTAAATAAATTAAAGTAATTAATATTTGACTCAATCAAAAAATACTAAAATTAATTAAACTTTTTAAAAGCACGTTAATAGTATTCAATACATACCATCAACCATTTTTTAAAACCAGTAACTCAACTAAATCTGCTAGATGCATCTCATTTATGTTCTTTGGTTTAGTAATTATACATGATACTTGAGATTGTTTAAAATAAAATTTTTTTAAATTTCACTTTCTTTATAGAACTTTTTTATTATTGTATTAATCCTTTCCATTGATACTTAGGACACTTTCAATTTTTTACCATCTTTAAATTCGATTTCCATATAGGCTTATACTTCCCATAAGATTTTAAAATTTCAACATTCTTGTTTTTACATATATGAATAACATTTTTTATTCTTTTTTAATTATATGTAAAAATTTTGCTTCCAATTTCTACACTATAGGATTAATAAAATATTAATAAATTCTTGTAAATTTTTATAAATTTTTTGATGATTCAAATGAATAGGTTAAGATTATTTTTAATTAAAAAATATATGATGTTGATGAAGCTCTATTAATTTTATTACTAAGAAATAAATATTACTATCCGAACATATCATTAGCATTAGATTTATTTAATTTAGGACTAGATTTACAATTAAATACAAAGTTTAGATTTTTAAAAAGAACAATATTAGAAGTATTAGAAATTATATGTGTAAATTCAACAATACCCAAATCATTTTTGATTGATAAATTGATAATATTTCTGACATACATAGGTAGAAAAATTAATTATTATGATATTGCAGATTATACAATTCAAGATCAAAAACATTTTATGATATTCATTTTTGGTAGAGTTAATTTTAAAAGTAAAAAATGATTATATCAAGTTGCCTAATTCAGATGAATTTAAAATATTATCAGAAAAATTTTTAAAACATTTATAACTAAAAAATACTATTTTAGTAGTAGATGGCACACGTGTAAAAATTAAAAACTAGATAATTCTAATGGAAAGTATATTAACAAAAAAAGAATCAAGTTTAAATTTTATGGTAGCAAGAGATTTAGACTTCGAAATTAGATGAATACTAAATGGTTCATATGTGTCAAGTCATTATGTGTGTATGTTTTCGTTATCAAATCTTGAAATTTTTGTAAAAAATAATCTTAAAATTTATTACAACAATAACTTAAATTTGCATGGTTATCAACAATATCATATCTTAAGGGACAGTGTTTACTCAGGCAGAGAATATATGAAAACAGTTATTAAAGGAGAATTGTCAATTGATGATCAAGAATGGAATGATATGTTAATATAACAAAGACAAGTTGTTGAAAGAATATTTAGATTTTAAGGAAAAATTTCAGAGATTTAGAGATGAAATTGATAACTTAGTTTTAGTTTAAAAACTATTTTTTCCTGGGTAATTATATTTAATATAACTGCCATGGTTTGGGTGAGCAGTGTTGTATTGTAAATAATTATTGTATAAAGAGAGTCGTTTAAAAGAAAGATTATTGTTAATCATGTCTTTATTTATGTTTAATTGTTTTTATGTTTAATATGAAACAAATCACAAACAGTTTCGTGTGTATTTGTTGAGGATGTAACAATAACTATTAAAAAAAGAATATCTGTAGAGAATTCTTTTGATTAGCGCATCATAAAATTTTATTAAATAAAAATTTTTTATCAAATTCTTTTAAAAATTTTAAATCCTTAATTCAGTATAATGGGTTATTGGAAGCTATTTTAGAAGACAGTGTTTTTTTGAGTTTTCTAAAGTCAATCGGTGCCATGAAACCCATGGTCGAAAGGCAGTTGTGATTTTGTGAAAGCAAAGGACACCCTGTAAGAATTAGAAAGAGTATTGACACTCACTTCTTTCTCCGGTGCAAGTCATGCCGTAAAGAGTAAAGTCTCTTTGCAAATACCTTCTTTTGTTATGGAGAAGGAAAAACACGACTTCTAACATCAGTTCAGAAGTTAGTAAATCTTATCTTTTTTATTTTAGGGAGAGAACGGTATCATACATAATGACCGGGATCCAAATTAAAGGAATTGATACAGTGACCAACTGGACTAATCACATCTGATTGGAAACTCATACTTATATTATGAGTGAAAAATTAGGAGGACCGGAGAAAGTTATACAAATAGATGAATCTCTTTTT
Source organism: Hepatospora eriocheir (assembly GCA_002087885.1). Taxonomy (NCBI): domain Eukaryota; kingdom Fungi; phylum Microsporidia; family Hepatosporidae; genus Hepatospora; species Hepatospora eriocheir. Next base: position 2,781 of record LVKB01000041.1, read on the forward strand.
AGCGGAGTCGAAAGTACAACCAAGGAAGTCTTTTTCTTAATAATTTTATGAGGTGTAATGGAGTTAACAATCGTACCAACAACTTTGGAAACAGAATTGGCTTACCATGAGTTTTTGGAATGGTAGAACAAGACTCAAGAAAGGTTAAAATATTTCTTGTAGAGAAACGAGACATGACACTTTGTTTCCACTGTTGCTTGAACTTTGTGGATAAGCAAAGTATCATTACATGGATGGGTAGAAAGTATACCATGGTTTAAGTTATTTTTTTATAGCTACAATGTGGTAAATCATAGTTAGAATTTTATAGACCCATCAAATAGGTGTCATTCCTAATTGATTGGGTGTATATGGAGCCATGCAAAGCTCAAAATAATAAAAACTAAAAGAGGAACAGCCACTACTCTTTTGCAAAATTATTTGTGTTTTTTTTTGCTTTTGTTACTAACACAAAGGTTCTAAATTTGAAGTATTTATGAAGTTATTAGGAAACAATTATTAATAAATCTTATAGACTTGCTTTTTTTATAATAATTTATGAGGCGCCAATCCAATTGCCGGATTAAAATTAAAAAATGGGGCGCCAATCATAACAGTGCCATCTGTAGAACCAGAAGAAGTTTTAAGAATTATAAAAGGTTATAAAGATAATAAATAAATTTGTTTGTTTTTATCATAAAATACTTTGTAAAAAATAATAATTGATCAAACTTGCTTTCAATTTTATCAATTTTAAAGTTTATTTCTTGATATTTTTGGTTTTTACTTAGTTATTGCTAGTTTGAATTAATGATTCTAAAATTTTTATTTTCGATTTCTACTTTCTCTAAATATTCCATAACAAGTTCTGTTGCGACTTGCTTCTATTTCTTTATATTATTATAATCATCATTAATTACTGTTTCCAAAAAATCATTTTTAAACTTTCTTAGTTGAATCATTACACGAGTCAGAAATTAAATTTGTATACTCTCCTATAACTGAAGGGTTGAAATATTCAAAGAATTTAAATTTAACACTACCTTCACCACTCTTAGAAGCCTGCTTTTTCTTTTCTCTATAAACTTTTAGAAGGTCATTGAATTTTGACTTTACATCTGATGCAGAAAATTCACTACCTAATTCAATAGAAATTTCATATTACAACTTATTAAGTTCGAAAGATCGCCTTTATGCTTTGCAAACTTTTTAGATAATCCGTGTTTTGTCTTAAAGATATCAATCTCTTTGTGAGCTCTTCTGTAAATTTCAATTAAATTGAGGGTCAAAAATATCTTTCAACAAAAAAATTTTATATAAAAAGAAAATGAAACCTAAAATCCTATAAGAAAAATAAAAACTTTAACCGAATATTATTTTTAGAAAAAATCTTGCTCGTTTAATAATTTATTATAAATTTTTAAGTTAATTAAATATATAAAATGATTTAAATTTACTTCAAACACACTCTCATCATAAGATTTTTAAATTTAAAGATTCATAAAAGAAAAACAATTGAAAGTACTATAAATAAAAAGACAATAAAAGAGGTATACCCATTCCCTGATATTAAAGATCGGATTTATGATTTGGGAATACTGAATGGTTTAGTTAAATTGATCTTGATAGAGGATTCTATCAAATTAATATCAGAGAGGAAGATAAATTTAAGAATGATTTTATATCACTAAATGGACATTTCAAATATTACAGACTACCAATGGGTATGGTCAACTCACTAAGGTCATTTCAACGTACAATGGAAGAATTATCGGGGGATTAAAAATTTTGCAAAATATTTGTTGATGATATTCTAATTTTGAGTAAGCATTTTAAAGAACGTTTAATACATATAAGGGAAACATGTAAAATAATAATTAGAAGTTGTGGTAAAATAAATTCTAAAGAGAGTAGATTTGGATTAATAAGGTAACATATTTAGGAAGAAAAATTAGTACAGAAGAAAAAAAAGAGATGATTTGAAGATTATTGAAATTGAGAATAAAAATATAACAACTAAAAGACAATTAAAAAGTTTTCTAGGATTAGTAAATTGGTAAAGAAGGTTTGTTCCAAATGTTAGTATATTAACTGCTAAATTAAATGATAAGTTAAAGAAAGAAATTTTTAATTTTTATATAAATAAATGAAGATGATTAAGAAAAAGACAAATTATTAAAGTAGTTAAAGACCATATAGAATTAAACTATATTTATCCGGAAAACTAATATTATTATAATCAGATGTGTTAAACTTAGAACTTTCTGGAATATTAAGTCAAGAACATGGAATAATAGGTATTTATAGTAGAAAATTAAATTTAACAAGAAGAATTATACTATTCCTAATAAAAAAATATGTGTAATTATTAAAAATGTCAAAAATTTCAAAAAAAAATATGGAAAACGTTTAGGATAGAAACTGATAAGAAAGATTGTATTGAATTGAAAATTTGAGTGAAAACTTACTTTATATGTGGTTAAATTTATCTATAGTTATGATTATAAAATTTATCATGTAAAAGAGAATAAAATTTAATGGTCGATTTAGAATATAGGATTAAATTATTGTTAATAAGAGATGAAGGGATTGATTTATGAAATAAAAATATTTGAAATTTTATTGAAAAGAATAAGTTTTATAGAATTATTATTAGTGATGATATTGAAAATATTTTAAAATAATTACATGTTTTAATGATACATGTTTGTGTATCAAGAATGTAAAATATCTTGAAAAATTTTTATAAAATTAAAAAAATAAAAGAAAGATTTGAATAAATTTTCAAAATTATATTATTTGTTATAAATATAAAAAATAAAAGAGTTGTTTGAAAATTGGATTATTTAAATTGTATATGTATAAGAAAAAATATACTATAAATAAGTGATATTGTTGATCTTTTTGGCTGTCTGGTAAGCGGTAAGCAAGTAAATTTATATGGAATTACACATCATTGATAGATATTCATTAATCAAGTTTATTTTTAAAATTAGAGGAAAAGATATTATAAAAGCTTTAAAAAAATAAATCGATTCAATAGAAGTTTCAAAGATGTTATTTACAGATATCAGAAACGTTTGTATGTCAGTGAAAATTTGAAGAAAGGTTTAGAACAATTAGGAATAGTGTGTAGTTTAAACACAGTATCTAATCTAGAAGAAAATGGAATCTCTAAGTGATTAAATCAAATGGTGAATTTATATTATATGAATTTTAAGATTTGTGTGAATTTGAAAATATTATTGAAATACGTTATGAAAATAATTATAAAAGAATGTTATATGTTTTCTCAATGAGGCTATGTATGAAAAGAACATATTTAATGTGTTAAATAAAGTTGAAGAGGTACCTTTAGATATTTCATTCATTCTAATTGAACAAGCTCATGAGTAAAATGTGTAGAAAAAAATCAAAGTAGATTTAAAAGAATTTTGACTACACTTAAATTATATAAAAAATTATAAATGAATACTCAAATCAATATATTTAATATTAGTCTGGTTTTTATTTTCTACTGTTGTATTTATTATAAAAGAATATGTATTTATTATATTTTACAATAAACATAATGTATATAACTACGAAAAATAATAAAATAGGTTGTTTTCTTTTAATTTAAAACGACAAAAACACTTACAAACAACCTGAAAAAAACGAATCATATATTTTCAGACTTATTTATAAAATATCTTTTACGAATATAAAAAAATTGAAATAAAAAAGTTTATACTAACCAAAGTTGTTATCCTTAATTATATTTAAATCTAAATTAACAAAGGTAATTATAAAAATTATCTAAAAAATCTTTGAAGAAAACTATATCAAAGAAGAATTTTATAAGTTATTAAAAAGATTATATCAAAAAACATGTTTACTTAGAATATTCTAACAATACTCATACAAAAAAGAATGTATTAATTAATTTAAAAATTAAATGATAGAATATAAAAAACTTTACAAACATTTCGACCTCAATAAATAAATTGTTTTATAAGTGATTGAATTATTTACATAATATTGTATCAAAAGTAAATATTATCAGATGCCGTTAACAAAAAGCTTTGTATCTTATATAGTATTTTTAGTTATTAAAGAAATTCATTACAAACTCATTTTATTTGATATTTAAATATAGTTAATTATTCCTAAAATATAATGTTTATATTGTTATATAGATTTATTGTAAATATGAATTAGTTTATATGGATAATATGGTGATTTATAACAAATAATAATATTGTTTTAAATACTAAAAGACGATTTTTATATATTAAAAATCGTAAGTTATAATAAATTATCAACAAATATAAATTCTTTATAAATTAAATAACTGTTTAGAACAAAAATAATATATTAAATAATTTAAAGGATGAAATTAAAATTATTTACTTAAAATAATAACATAATACAATTAAGAAGCATATTTAAATTCTTTTACTATCTTAAAAACTATATATAAAATTACTTCAAGAAACAAGAAAGTATACTAAATTGATTATAAAAACACTTAAAAAATAAAAAATTAACAGAAAGCAGGATTGCCTAACATATATAAAATTTCTATAATAAAATAATATACAAGTGGTTGTAGTTTTTTGTAAAATTACAAAACCTATTATTAAATGAAAGAAAAACTATGAGAGATGAATAATTACGGAAATAACACGGAAATAAAAATCAAGTTTTTAAAAATTAACACAAAACCTGTAAATTAATATTTTTGAAAAAATAAAAGTAGAAATGATAAAAAATTTCATGAAAATTTAATAATTTTAAATAAACTTTAGATAAAAATAATTTAAAAAATTGACCGAAAAATGTATGTAAAAATTTATTCTATTTTTTAAATAATATTTTTAAGATCTTATGTTTAACAAATTTACATCGATATTAGAGTTTTGTTGAAATGATTAAAAGACTAAAATAACACAAATGCAAATTGGAATGAAAATAGGTATAAGTAAATCTTTTGTTAATAAAATTAACAATATGTAAAAATAACATATTTTCAAATCAGAAATACGGTTCCAGTAAAAAAATAATTTTATAATAAGTTAAAAAGAAATTTTTTCTGGTTTTTGATAAAAATAATACAAAATCTAGTTCAATGATTACACAAAAATTTTTTGATATATTTAAAAATGTTTCAAGAGATATTATGTCAATATTAACTAATTTAAACTTTTAAAAACAAAAAATTACTTTTTAACATGTAAATAAAAGAAAAAACTTAAGAGATATATTTAATGAAATTTTGAAAAAAAATAATTAATATTAATAAAAATAAGTTTTTTTATAAATAGTGATTGAATAACGTATGTATGTATTTTAAAATAAATTGGTTATGATCTAAAAATACATTTTTAACTCAAAATATATTGAAGGATGTCAATTTAAATAAGGATGTATATCATATTGATATTTGTAGAATTGTTTTTTAAAGATATTATAAATGTTGCTTTGTATAAACAGATTTTAACACTAAATCCTAATCAGTCATCATATAGGATTTAAATTTGATAAATTTATTTTAATGTAAGAAAATAATCAAAAGCATATAAAAGACTTGTTTTAGGAAAAAAAGTTTTAGTATTAAATATACCTCTTAAGAATACAGATATATCCCTACTTAAGTATTATGAGTATTAAAAATTTAAAACTTGCCTGTTTTGATAAATTTAAAAATTAAATTAAATGAAGAAAATTTGTTTTTTTGATATTAACATCTGTTAAACTGAATCAAATTGTTTTCAAAGTTTTTATAAAAGATATTTAATGGTTTTTGCAACTAAAAAGACCGTGTTTTATATTAAAAACATTATATTTTTTATTCGATTCTTTAAATATTTATTCTGATATTCATTTAAAGGCAAATTTCTCAAAATAATCTTTTCTTTTATTATATACCTGTATATTTTATTAATGTTTTAAATTTTAAAAGGCGCTACTTTTTTTACATATCTACTTATTTTAGCAATAATGTATTCTAAAAGAAAAGTATTAAAAAACTTTAAAAAATATCTATATAATCTATTCTTCTGAAATGCATATTTTTTCAAAGGTTTTTTTGTTGATCATAGACTTAAGGTAATAAAAAAATAAAAAAATATTTTGTAAAATCTTAAAGTCAAATATGTTTTTGTGGGTAAAATTCTCTGATCCGATTAATTTTTTAACTAGATTTATTAAAATTTTTTTCCTGTTTTTTCAGAATTTTTTGTATTTCAAATAGTTTATACTGTTTTAATTTTTTATAAATAATATTGTAAATGTTTTTTAATTTAAATTTAATAATGACAACATCAAAAGTTTTAAATAACTATAAAATTATTTTTTTACTATGAAAAAATTTGTCTTTAAACTCCAAGAATATCTTTATATTTTTGTTATAGGGTAGTTTATATTTTCTTATATTTTTTATTTAAAATTTCAATATTTTGAATATTTTAAAGATATATCATTCTAAAATGTTTATAATAAAATTAATTCGAAAAAGTTTCTCTGAAATTATTGTTTTTAAAAAATACTGTTTTAAAAGTTTTATATTATAATTCTTTTGAGGCGGTAATAATACTAAAAAAATTAAATAAACGTTATTTATAATATTTTCAAAATTTTTAAGTTTATAAATATAGTCGTTTTTTATCAAAAAAATCACAAATTGAAATTAAGAGAAAATTTAAAAGTTTTTTTGTGTAATAAATATGTTTTTCTGGAACCGACTATTTGTCAAGAAGAAAAAACAATTAAAATAAAGCTTAGTAAAAAATATTGTATAATTATAAAAGAAATATAAAGATATACATTTTTAAAAATTAAATATTTTATAAATGTTATTAAAACATTTACAATTTTTAAAATTTTAGAATATTCTAATTTCACTTAAACATAAAATGAGTTATAAAAATATAAAATTAAAAAGAATAGTATTTCTTTCTATACTTTTAAAAAATTATTAAAAAATGAAAATTAAAGTGTTGTAAAATATTATTTTTTGATATACAAATTGATGTTTTTTTAATCAATTTTTAATATAATTTTAAAAAGTTTTAAAAAACTATATACGCATCTTTAAGTATTTAAAATGTTACCCTTTTTTATGCTTTTATAAAAAACATAAAAAAATATTATCGATTTTTTCCTTATATTAATATTAGGTGTCAAAATATCTTATGTTCTTTATTTTTTATTATAAACAAAGATATTATAGTCAAAATGTTATTTTTATCATTTTAAATTAGAAATTAAAAAACCAAATACTTTCAATAATTATTTTTTTTGAAATCAAATTCACTTAAAAATAGGTTTTCAAAAAACACATATTCTTGTAAATCTGATTTAAAATTTAATTAATTATTTATACTAAAACATTCAAGTTGTATTTTTTATTTTCTAATATAATTTTTTTTTATTTTTTGGATTTTAAAAAATTTTTAATATAAAAAAATTATATATTTTCAATCGGTTAATGATTTTTAGATTTAAGAACTACGTTTTTGTCAAAATTACAACATTCATAATATCTTCTTATTACATAAACAAATTTAAATAATCTCAAATTTATCATCTTTAGTTTATAATAAACTGATAAGTAATCTTTTTCTTTATTTAAAAAGTTTTACAATAAATGATATTAAAAAATACTAAAAAAATTAAAAAATTATTTTATTGTAAATTTTTGTTTAGTAATTATTAGTGCTTTACTATTAATTTTTTATTAAAACATATTTAAAAAATATTAAACACTCTTTATGATTTACATAATAATATTAAAAATTCATTGCTGTTTTTAAATTCTCTTTTAAGTTTATTCTTGGTTTCTATTTTGATATTTTAACTATTATTTTATTTAAAGAAAAGAAACTTAATATTTATAGAAATAAAGAATAAAGAATTATAAAGATACCGGTAAAAATTAATGTATTTTATTTTTTTACATTTAAAAGTAGATATAAGAGAAATTATATTTATAAAATTAAAAACTCAGGTTTAAATGGTTTTAAAAAAAGTTTCTATAAAGATGACAAATATTTATATTTAATTCAAACTCAAAATGTAGTGGTGGTATATAGAAAAAATTTACATTTTTTAAAATAATAATATAAATGTTTCTAGTTTTTAAAATTTATTTCTTAGAGATATACAAATGGAAATGAAAAATTTCAAATAGCAGCTTAAACTAATCCTGTTAAAATACCAATGATAAAAATGAAATTTTAAACATTTGTTTTAATCAAAAAATTAAATTATGTGTTAATTTTTTTAAAAACTTAGTAGATTACTATTTAAGAAGTGAAAAGATAATTTAGAAATTTAATTTTATATATAAAGTATCTGATACTTTTAAAGAGATAGAATCAAAATATATATTAGTTAGTAATTTGTAATCACTTTGAAACACTATTGAAAAGTGTTTTATAATAAATAAAAATCTTATAACTGAAGAATTATCAATTAAGAGTAAAAATTTTAAATTTTTTCAAAATTATAGTTGTATAAAAAAGATATAGTTAATGTTAATTTAAATTATTGAATTAATAATTAATTAAATTTTTGGTAGTTAAATTTAAAATTAAAAATTAATACTTAATTAATTACTAATAGTCAATAATGTTTATATAAAATAAAATTTCAAATTTATCTTAAAAAGATTAGAAAATTAATTTTTTTAAACAATTAATTTATTATTAAACCATATCAATATATATAAATTATACAAAAGTTGTTCTTTAATGTTTTTCATTATAGTAAACAAAAAAGTTTTTTCTTCATATTAATAAATTAAGTGTTTGATTTTCAAAATTCATAAAATAGGGATGATATAAATTCTAGTTGTAAATACAAGCAAATAAAAATTTAAAGTAGATATTGGTAAATTAATTTAAAAAATTGTAAATATAAAACATAAAACAATTAAAAAAGATGCTGATGTTGAGATTATTCTTAATAAATTAAATGAAACTTGTATTCGATAAAATAATAATTTTTATAAATGATAATATAAAATAATCATTTTGATTGAAATCTAATTATAAATTGGTGAAAAAAATATTCTAAAAGTAAAATACCTTAAAAAATAGTTAATAAAAATAAAAAAATCAAAACTTAAAAAATGTTATTCAAGAATCTTTTTCTTTATAGAAAATACTAAATGGCGTGATAAACATATTAACATAAAAGAAAATATTTAACTTTATAACTATAAAAACTGAATTTTTTGAATGTTGTTAATGGTTTGATATACTAACTAGTAAAGATAATTATTATAAAATTCTTTTAAATAGACTAAATTTTAAGATAACTGTCTATATCTGATTTATGAAAAGTCTAGATGAGAAAATTAATGTTTAAGATCATTTATGTTTTATAAGATTTTTAAAATATCATAAATTATACTTTAAAAAACTTATACTTAAGTGTTTATATATTCAAAATGATATATTGTAATTTTTAAAACTAATTTATATGAGAAATTATTAAAATTTGCTTAGTTTACTTAACAATCAGATTTTTTAAGTATTATTTTTGACCAGAAAATTAATTTTTGGATCATAGTTTATATAAAAATAAATTTACATTTGTTATAATAGGTTTTTGAAAGCGTTATCATCATACCAACAATAATTTTACAAACAACTTAAAAGAATATAATGATTTTAAATATTTTCAAAAAATATATTATTTTGTATTAAATTCAGATGTTGTATAAACAAATTAAAAAGTAAAATTTATGAGCTAAAAAGAGAAAGAGTTATTTAATAAATATTAAAAAACTTGTTTATGTTATCTATTAAAAAATAATAAAATAGACTAGGGTTCCAATGAATACATTTATGTGGTGGTTTTAAAAATGGTATATGAAAAAGAAATATAATAAAATATTATTAAAGGATAGAAAGAAAAGAAATTAAAAAATTTTGTGATTATTAAAAAAAATTTTAACAATAATTAATGTGGCGAATAAATTATTAGTTAGTCTATATAATAAATTTTATGATTCAGTGTTAC
>LVKB01000013.1:0-13290 GCA_002087885.1 Hepatospora eriocheir
TATTTTATTATTTTTTTATTAAAGGGGGAAAATTTCAGAGTTGTTATTATCGGGGGGAAAATTTCAGACTTGATCCAATTTTTCTTTCAAAGTATAGATTAATTTAAAAATATAGAAATAAATTTTTAAATATTTTATGCTTTTGTGTTTTTTGTGTAAGAATAGAAATTTTTTTTAAAAAATATGTGCAAAAAAATAAGACCACAATAAATTTAATACATGGTATTGTTACCTTTTGTTTTAAAAACTTCTAATATACGTTTATGAAAACTTTTAACATACTTAGCTATTAGAACTTGAGGTATTAAATACCAAATATCTTTAATTTTCTATTTTAATTTGATTTTTTTAACTAGCTTATTTTTGCTAACTTACATTTAATATAAGCCCATACGCCTTCAATAGAATTTAAATCTTGACTCTGTGGAGACGATTCTAAAACATCATTGTCATTTTCATAAAACCATTTTCAACAAGTCTTGTAGTATGTTTTGGGTCGTTATCTTGCATTTATATAAATTCTTCAAGTCCCGTTTCATATGCAAGGGTAATAAATAATGTGTTAAAATCTGCTTATAAGTTGCTGCTGTCATAGTTGATTCTATTTCAATAAGTTTCGTAACACCGTGCGAGGAAATACAACCCCAAAACATAAGAAATATACCTCTATATTTTACTCCAGCAACATTATTCTTACGTTTTTTTACTTTTACTTGTTAAAAAACACACGGATTGGATTCTATCACTGGTAAATAAGTTAAATTTTACTTATCAGAAAATTTATATTCAAAGTTTCATTTGAAATACTTAAAAATCTTTTAAAGAATCAAATTTTTAACTATGTTTTGTGGTCTCAATAGTGGTTTTTTTGTAGGTTTTTTAGTTTTTAAACCAAAATCCTTTAAAATTCTTGCTACATTAAATCTTGAAATTTCAATTTTGAAGTTATTACATAAAATTTTTGTAATATCTATTAAACTTAATCAATGATTTTTATCATAAATCTTAAAAAATTCAAATTTTTAATCATTTTTTAGTTTTTCAGGCCTTCCTAATCCATATTTACGTGAAATTGCGATGTTTTCATCTATTTTAAATTTAACATTTGAGAAAGCAGTCTTACTAACTCCCTTTTTAACTGCAATCTTTCTTTGACTGATTCCCTTTTAAAGATCATACTTAATCAACATCAATAACTCGTATGATAATTGTTTAGACATTAGGCTTTCAAAAAAAACTGTTTAAATATAAAAAATAGAGGGAATTTTTATTATGGTCTTATTTTTTTGCACATATTTTTTTAAAAAAATTTTCTATTCTTACACAACAAAAACAAAAGTATAAAATGTTTTAAAATTATTTTTTTAATTCTAAATTAATGTATAATGTAAAAATATTTTAATCGTGACATGTATGTGGTTTTGTCAATGATTTTTTAGATGGTCTTAATTCTTGCTCAATACTGTAGCAAATGAAGATGAAGAAAAAAAATGATAATGTAAATGTAATAAATTACAGAGAAAAAAATATCGATATTGGTAATGTCGTATCCTCCAAAATGAGTAAATTGTTTATTTTAGTAACAAAGAATATTTAAATAGATTTTGATTGATTGATTGATTGATTTGACAGGTGACATATTTAAAGAAAATATTTTATTTAACCCATAGAAATTAAATACAGGATGAGTGAGGAGTATTTAAGTAAGAGAGAGAGATGATATTAGAAATGAGTTAGATATAGAGAATAGCCCTTATGCAGGGAGTAAGGAAGACACTTATTGATCAATGGAAAGACTTAATAAACTTTGTTCTAATCACTCCTTAGGTTTCAGCAGGTAACATAAAAGTCGTTGTAATAAATTATTGTGAAGTCATAACATTGATTGGTATAGGTGCTAAGGTATCAGTGATAAAGATATTGGTAATTGAGAAGCATAAAATAAAGTATTTTAATAAAAAAACAGTAAATTAAAGGCTGCAAATGAGACAGAGATAGTTTGTAGGAAAGAAGAGGAATTAGAATTAAATCTAGGTAAGTTTGATTTATGTATAAACGTATGTATAAAAGTAGTAGAAAGTAAAAGTGAAGAAGTAATATATGGTTGAATTTAATAAAGAAATATAATATGATAGTAAATCCATGTAATGAAACTGTAATGGTAAGTAATATGCTTATATCTTTATTAGGATATAAAGATGATCATGCTAGAGATAATCTTGATAAATTGTTGTATGATGATGTGAGGTTAGAAAGAAATGAATGTTTTAATTTAGAGATTTAAAAATTTAAAAAAATATAAAATAATAAAACCAAGATTAGGTTTGTTAACCTATTATTCTTTAAAATTGTTCTTAACTGTGATAATATAATTCAATCTAATCTATTTAGGGTACCCGAGATACAGATAATGTTATTAAAAGAAGAATTAGATAGATTATTAAAAAATGTTGAGTAAGAAAGAATAACAATTCATATTTCATCTGTCAATATTTTTAATTTCTAAAAAGACGGTAGTGATGAGTTGTTGCAAATTGTAGATCTCTTAATGTGTTTACAATTAAAATGCCAAATCCTAAGATTTTTGTAAAATCAAAATTTGAGGGTTTAAAAGGTGCCAAATACTAATCAACAATAGATCTTAAAATAGATACAATCAAATAAAGATTCAACCGGATGATATTCATAAAACAACTTTTGTTATTATTTTTAATCAATTTAAATATATGAAAGTTCCTATTAGATTAGGTAGTGCTCCTAGAATATTTGTAATGCTATTAATGAGTTGTTTAAAAACTTTGAATATGTGATAATATTTTCGTTGATGTTCTTGTATTCATTAAGTAATATAAAGAGCATCTTAAAAATTTAGATAGTGTACTGAATATAATAGTCATATCTAAATCGTGTGTGAATTATGAGAAATCTGTATTTTGTGATACTTCAGTTAAACATTTATTATTTTTTATTGATTCAAGTGGTATTAAACCAGACTTAACAGAGTTGGATAAAGTAGAAATAATGATTGAACTTAAGGGAATGAAGGATCTAATGAAATTGTTGTGATTTTTTAACTATTAAAAACCTTTTTTCCCTGACTTGAGTGCTAAAGTCTTTTTTGTTTCATATGTTATCAAAGGTTCAAATATTATAAAGTGGTGTTTAAAAAACAGGGTTGAATTTTTTTAAATAAACTTAAAACTAAATGTTACCAAATAAACTGAACGTTTTTCAAATCGTTTCTTTATGATTTGTAAAATTATTTTATTAAACCCCAATTTTAATGATCAATAAATTATGTTAAAGATTAATTGTTTATGAGACATCGGAAGAAGAGGTCTCGGGGTCAGGTGCCACCAGAAATTTGAAAAGAGATAATAATGTAGACATAAATATTCCACAAGACTTACTAATAGAATCTGTCGTAACAGATTGTAGTAGAATTAGTAACACTAAGTATTAAAAAGCCAATTTTTGATTGAAAGTTATAATTTAAATTAAAAATTGACCATAAATTTAATAATGAAAATTTTCAATATAATTTTAATTTCATACTTAATTCAATAAAAATTAAAAAAATGTTTAAAAAAGTCGTAAAGTAAAATTTTACCTCTATTTATACATTTTTATACTATTTTTTCTTATTTCAAGTCTAAACATTTAAATGAAATTGAAAAAGGTTTTATAAAAAAGATTTAAAAATAGTTTAAATTCTAATAAAAAGAGATTTGATAGATCTAATGTCCAAAAATATTGTAATTTATTCAAATCTAAGATCCCTACCAGTCAAAAATATGGTTCTGGAAGAATTACTAAAATTATTGTTGATATGAAAATTTATATTAAATCTCTTTATGAATCAAATTCTTTTATTACATCATTAAAATTTCAAAGAATATTGAAGAAAATTTTAATATTAAAATTTCAACACCTGTTGTTTCAATAACATTGAAAAATTATGGTCTTTAAACTAAAATAGTTGTGAAAAAACTCTTAATTAAACCATTAACATAGTGAAAAGATTTGAAATTTCAGAAAAATTTTTAAGTTTCAAAAATGAGACGTTAATGGAATTATTTTCACAGACAAAACTAAATTGAATTTATTTAACAGTGATGGTGCCTAATATGTCAGATATTACCCTGAAAAAAGGTATGATATGAAAAATACTATTTGTACTGTAAAGCATAATGGTGGTTTATTATGGTATGGGGTTCAATATCATATCAAGAAACCATAAGGATTGTTTTTATTGAAGACACTATGACTGTAGCAGTCTATAAAAAATTTTTACTAAAATTTGAGACAATCTGCTATTGAAGTGAGACTTGATGAATTTATATTACAGTAAGATAATGATCTCAAACACACTTATAATGTAGTAATTAATTGGTTGAATGAATAGAATATTAATGTATTACCCTGACCAACAGAAGTCCAGATATGAATTCTATTAAACATATTTAGGCATACATGAAGATGTGCTTAAGAGGAAAGGTAAGCTTTACTAAAAAAATCTTAAAAAATAAATTGTTTAAATATGAAATTTTATTACATCTGAAATGGTTAGACGAAACATTTTAAGTTTTCATAAAAGAGTTTTAGTTGTTTATCAAGCAAAAGGTAAAAAAACTACTTATTAAAAAAATGTAAACGAATTATTTTTGAACACAGTTTTTATTTTTTTTGAATTAAGTATTAAATAAAAATTATATTAAAAATTTTCTTTATTAAACTTAAAGTCAACTTTTAATTTAAATTATACCTCCCAATCAAAAAATTGGATTTTTCATACTAGTTTCAAACTTATGTTAAAAAAATTTGGTTAGCGATATTTTTTGAACACCACTATACAAATAGTATATTTATTTTTTTTATAAAATTTTTTAGAATAAATAAAGTTACACTAATATATTATTAAAGTGATTAAAAAGAATCTTGTATAATTTTTAAAATACGAAATTCAATGAAATTATAATAAAAAGGATACTAAAAGATTGATAAGAGTTAAACATGTTTAAAAATTTATAAAAAGTCTAAAAATACAACAAATAATCTAATGCAATAAATAAAATTAAGAGTGAATTTGATAATTAGCTTAATAAAAAATAGCAATGAGAGAATGACAATTAATTTTTTAATAAAAGTATTTAAGTTTCAATTAAAAGTAAAAACTTATTAGGATTAACTCAATTTTAATGCTTTATTAGTAATCTTTTTTGTTACTTTATTAAAGGAAATTTTTTAAAGATTAACATAAAAACAAAATTAAAGATTATAAAAAATTCATTGAAACGTCTAAGAAAACATAACCTAATAAATTAAAATATAGTTATTAAGTATTGTACAAATCAAGAGGGGTCCTACCTAAAAGAATGAAGTGTGTAAATAATGATTTATTTAAGTTGTTTTATCTTTTAATATTTGTTATAATGGTATTGTTTCAATTGACACCCCAAAACAAATTTGACGCTCCATGATAGGTTAGGCGCCATAAATCTTTTATGGTTTATGAAAAATTTTTAAAGACATTGGGGAAGAAGAATCTTTCTTAAGTCTTGTGTAAAAAAGTGGATGCTTAAAACCCGTGGTTGAGAGACTGTGAAAATTTACGATAACAGCAGACTCTCTATAAAGTCAAGATGTAGAATCTAAAACATACAGTTTTTTCTTCGGTGTAAGTCGTGTCGAAGAGAATATACTCTCATTGATAATACATTTTTTTGTTATGAAGAGTGAAAAAGATGATTTGCTACTCTAGTCCAAACAAAAGTAAAGCTGATCTATCTTTACTTTAAGGAAACAACAGTAAAATATATCGTGTCTGTTACTCAAATAAAAGGTTGTGAAACTATTATTATTTGCCGAACTACATATAGTTATAAACTCATGATAATGTTATGAGTGAAAAACTGGGGTGAATGCAAGGTTGTGTAAATCTATAAATTTTTGTTTAGAGGTTGTCGAAAGTACAACTGTGGAAGACTTCTTCTGGATGACTTTATATAGAATAATAATGTTGTTAGCCGTAAAATGAATTAAAGAGAACGAAAAAATTGACTATGTGTTTTTGGTATGAATGAAAAAGGGTCTAGAAAGGTTAAAATGTTTGTTATAGAAAAAAGAGATCGTAAAACACTACTTCCTCTCCTAGTTGGGTACATTGATTTAAAAACTACTATTAATAGTGATGGGTATAAAGCTAATTCTGATTGAGTGTAGTTTTTCATAATTTAAGGTTGTAAATCATACTTTAAATTTTGTTAACCCTGAGAACCGCTGTCATACTCAATTAATTTAGTGTATTAAGAGTCATGCAAAATTAAAAGTAAAAAAGAATAAAAAGAGAACTATTTTATCATTGTTACAAAACCATTTGAGTTTTTTCTGCTTCTGTTACATATATAGAGAAGAGGCATTTGAAAAAATTTTTAAATTATCGGTGATGATAATTAATAAACTTCTTTTTTATTAATTATTTATTAAACAACAACTAGCTCTACCTTTTTAGGGGTAAAAATTGTTGAATAGATATTTTTAATCTTTATAAATTTTACTCAAAAAATTTATTTGCATAAATTTAGAGTGCCTAACCAGTTTTAAAGCGTTTTATTAATCGTTTGGCGTCAATCGAAACGGTATAGTATATCTGTTAAAAACTTAATAAATGTTATTGTGTAAATTTTTTGCAAGAAATTTTATAGGTTTCACTTTAAATCTAAATGTAACAATAGTTATCAATTTTTTTTCATTTGTTTGATTTAATTAAAAATTATTTAAAATAAAAATACAAGTTAAAAAAATGAACTAATCAGAAATCTAACTTAATTAAAAGTAACTGGTCATTATATTTAACAAGTATACAATTAATCATTCTTTTTATTATTTTTAAAGTTTATATTAGAATATACAAATTAAATAATAAATTTAACGAGAACTGAATATTTAAAAAAACTCATTTTTATATAAACTATTCTAAATTTATAATCAATTTAATTAAAACTATTAAAAGTTAAAATTTAGTTTAAAAAAATGAAATAATCAGAATCGAAAAGTATTAAAAATAACCGGTTTTGACGTTAGACCAGTATACATTTGCCACCTATTTTGTTTTATATTTAAATATATAAATTTAATGAGAACTAAATATTAAAAAACAAAAATGTATTTTTTCTAAACCAATCTTAATTCATGATTAACTTAATAAAAAATAGTTTAAAATTAAAAGAAAAGTTTAAAAAATAAACTAACAAAATCATAATTTCTCAAAATTAACCGGTTTTAAATTTAAACGGTGTGTAATTGTTTGTATATTTTTTTATTCTAAAATATTAAAATTTAAATACACAAATTTGATAAGAACTGAGTATTAAAAATAAAATAGTTTTTTATCTAGACCAGTCTTAATTCATGATCAACTTATAAAAATTATTTAAAGTAAAAAGATAATTTTGAAAAAGATAAAATAATCAAAATCGAACTTTATTAAAAACAACTGGTTTTGTTTTATACCAGTTCGCAATTGAATCTCTTTTATATTATTTTCTCAAATATTTATTATTAAATATTTAAATATACAAATTTAATAAAAACTGAATGTTTTAAAATAAAATAATTTTTTATTTAACTCAATCTTAATTCATGATAAATTTTTTAAAACTATTTAAAGTAAAAGAATAATTTTAAAAAGATAAAATAATCAAAAATCGAACTTTATTAAAAGTAACTGGTTTTGTTTTATACCAGTGTGCAATTAGATCCCTTTTATATTATTTTCTTGAATATTTATTATTAATTTTTAATATACAAATTTAGTAATAAATTTAATGAAAACTGAATATTTAAAATATATTAGTTTTTTATCTAGACCAGTCTTAACTCATAATCAACTTATTAAAATTATTTAAAGTAAAAATATAAACTAATTTGGAATAGAAATTTTTTAAAAGTAACCAGTTTTGATATTTAACCAGTAAATAATTGCTCTGATACCCAATAATTTTATAAAACATTTAAATATAAAATTTTTAAAATAGATTTAATTGAAATTGAATATTTTAAAAGTGAATTGTGTTTTAAATCTTATCCAAACTTAATTCTTATTCAATATAATTATAAAATATTTTAAGTTAAAAAAACAAACTAATTAGGGATCGAACTTGATTAAAAGTAACTCTCTTTGATTTTAAACAGAGTTCTATTTATACAATTATTTTATTATTTTCTAAAATATTTAAAAGTTAATTAAAATCTTACAACGAATTAATTGAGAATTATATATTTATGTCGTGAATTAGAATAAAGAGTGATTTTGTTGTAATAAAATACGTGAAATATAATTATGTTTTACTTTAAAATGGTTTGATTTGTTTGTATTAGTAGATAGCAAAAATGTTGTTTTTAGTAACTAATTTAATTAAATGTAAAAGTTTTTAATCAAATTAAAAATTTCTACGAACAAAATTGAATAAAAATATTTCTAAGAAGTTTTTATGATTAAGTTTTGAATTATTGATTTGATGATACCTCAGTTTACAAAAATAATTATCTTTTTTTCTAAAAAAAGTTAACTTATAATTATTTAATCACAGCAATTTTAAGTTTTCAAAAATAAACTAGTTGGGAATCAAACCTTATTAAAAGTAACCAGTTGTTGTGTTAAACCAGTCTCTTTTGCATCTTATTTATTAATTTATTAAAATATAAAAAATTTAAGATTTTGAAAATAAACTCGTTTTTCTAGGTTTTAAATTTATTTCCGATCATATTATTAAATTATTAAATATATAAAATTAAATCTGATGCTATTAAAATTAAAAATCGTTATAATTAAATTTATTTTTTGGTTAAATTATCTTAACCAGTTTATAGAATATTTTAAATTATAAATCATATAAAAATTTTTTAAATGTGTTTTTGTGGCAACACCACAATAATATTCTTAGATAGTATGTTTGTAATTAGTAAATTATCTGTGAATAACAATAAAATATAGAACTCTTATATATTTTTTTAAAAACATTTTTAGTAAATAAAATTATATTCGGAAAACTTTCTAAAAAGAATAAAGTGAATGAGGATGAAGAAGCCACACCTAAAAATATTTTAAATGACTATCAAATTAAAAAATTTTAAAAAAATTTACTCGTAATTATATAAACAATAACAATCAACAATTAAAAATTCAATAAATGAATTTAATAGTCTACTAAAAACCAAGAGTTTGTTTACATGGTATTTATTAGGTAATAGTTATCCTCCAGAGTATCTCGGATATTTTTAATTTATATACATATAATCTTTACTTTATATGTTTAAAAGTAAAAAAATGTATAAAATTTACTTATGTTATTTTTTCGTATCTTTATACAAAACTACCAAGTTCATTTTTTAATATAACTTTGTATTCTCAATTTTTTTAACAATTGGTTAAAGTTTAAAAAAGTAAGCTAATCAAGAATCCAACATTTGTTAAAAGTAACCGGTTCTGATGAAGAACAGGTGTACAATTAACAAAACTATTTATAAATATTTTAAAATATTCAAATTATAAAATAATAATCAAATAACAAATAGAATGATAACTGAATATTATATAATAGTTATCGTTTTGTCTAAAAAAATTAAATCAAAAATAATTAAATCAAAATTTTTTAAAGTTAAAAGGTAAGTTTAAAAAAGATGAACTGATTGGAAACTAACATTGTTAAAAGTAATCGGTTGTGATGAACAACCTGATCACTCTCAAATATTATTATATAATTTTAAAAAACTTTTTAACTTTAAATATAGAAATCTTACAATAAATTTAATGGGTATTAATATTAATATATCTCTTTTTATTTAAATCAGACTTAATTTATAATCAATTCAATCAAAATTATTTAAAGTAAAAATAAAGTTTAAAAAAGTGATATGGTAGTGAATCGAACTTTATAAAAAGGTCACCGGTTGTGATTAACAACCAGTTCCCAATTGTGAGTATTGAATTAAATTTTTTATATTTTAAAATGAATCTTAATTTTTGTTTAAATTTAACTTAATTTGCTTATTACTTTATTAAGTTATAAAATAGTTATATTAAAATATCTGTAAAAAATCAATTAATTATTGAAATAAAAAAATAAGCGTTTTTTTATAAAATAAAGGAATCAAGTGTAAAAATATCTCTACGAAGGGAAATTTTTACACTTGTTAAAATTGTATAAAAAACGTAAAAAAATACTTTTAAAAAGGTTTTAAACTTATAATTCATTGATCTAGTAGTGTATTTGAATCATAAGTTAGTCATCCCGTAAAAGACCTGATAAATTTTTTCGTATAAAAAGTATGTAAAGTGTGAAAAAAGTTTTCTAAATATAAAAAAGCACATACTAGAATAGTGATGGTCTGGCATTCAGGTGTTATAAAGAAATTGTAATGGTTTCACTATGTATGTTTCAATATGCATTGAGTCATTACTATCAGACTTCACAGTATCTCTGAGAAACATGTTATTAGTAGTTTTTTAATAATTTAATAATCATACTCATCTGCAGATAGGTGCTGAGGTGAATATGAGAAAAAGTTAATTATTAAAATTATTGATTTACTTCTTAATCAATGTTTTAAACATGAGACTAAAAATCTAATTCGCTATGGTGCAAGAAGTATGATTATCTAAATAGACGAAAGTTTATTTTGACATAAAGAAAAATTTCATCGAGGTAGACAACCAATAAGAGAGATTTAGTTATTTGGATTAGTTGATTGTTTATTTACTTCTGCAAAAATCTCATTGCATGTTATTCCTAACAGGATTTCTAATACTCTACCACCAATAATAGAATGAGTTTGTGCCCCAGAAACAATAACCTATAGTGATTAATAGGGGGTATATTTGGGCATAAGTAGTACGTTAAAGTTAGCATATTTCACTTTTAATCACAGTGATTGGTTTGTAACTCACAATAACTGTGTTCATACTCAAAATATCGAAAGTGTGTGAAACAATTGTAAATATGCTATTATAATAATGAAAGGAATTGTAGAATCTAAACATACACTAATTTTATATTAATAAACTCGAAAATAATTTAGGTTTAAATAAGACATTGGATGATTTATTGAAATTATTGAGGTTTGATTAAATATCATTATTTATTTTTTAATTAATTTTACATTTGTTATTGTTGTGAGAAATTTTTGTACTTAATCCATTTTGGTGATAAATGTTTTCTTTTTTAAACTTTATATTTTAAAAAAATGAACAGTATTAGAATCGAACCTTAAAAATTAACCTGAGTTTTTAGTAACTAGAAATGTTTACTACATTTATATATAATTCTGATAGAATTTTAAATTCTTTTTCTAAATTTATCTAAAGAATTGAATATTTAAATGTAGAAATTTTTTTACCAATTCATTGCTCTTTTATTATAAGATTTTGTTGAAAAAGGTTTCTAATTCAAACTTTATATTTAAAAATAGTTTATATTAAAATAGAACCTACAAAAAGCAATCACCGTATTTTTTAACAGTGAAAGCGGATGGAAACATGTTTATAACTATTATAAAATTAGTTAATTCTTTTTTCAATTTGTCTTAAGAACTGAATATTAAAAAAAATGTTTTTTCTATTGCACTGTATGATGTCATATATCAAATATATAAAATATATTTTTAATTTTCTAAAAAAATTAAGTAAATAAAACATATGTTAATAAAAGAAACTAAGTTTACAAGTTTACAAATAAGGAATGTTTGAGAAATCTTATTTTGAATACAAACCCTTATAAGAAGAAAGACAGGGTTATATTTAATTTTCTGATAAATATAGAAAGAATAAAGAATAACTAACTATACAGTTATTTAGATTAAAATAGGAAAGAAGTTCGACTTTATGGAATTATAGAAACAGATACTAGAAGCTATAAAATTTTGCAAGTGAAAAGGTAGACAGATGATGAAAATTCTTTTGTAATTTTAAACGAGAAATTTAAAAATAAATTGAATGAATGAAGTATAAATATTATTAGAGAAGTTATCTGATCTACTTATTTCTCTTAGGAGGATTGAAATAGTATAAGGTAGAGTATAAAGAGCTTGAAGTTTAAATAGTAGGAATATTATGGAGTATGGATTATATTTAAAAAAAATTAGTTAGAGATATTAATTTAGTTGCTTTAAGTGAAGATATAATTAAACCCAGAAAGTTATATTATTATTTTAAAAATGGATTACTATATGTTCTTAAAGATAAGTCAATTTTTCGAAATAAATACCATCAAAAGATCAGTTTGCATATTTGAGAAATTTAAATTGAAGGTGCAATGTATATTGTTGCTTTAAAAGCTTTTTTAATAACTTTATTTTCTGTTAAATTTTATCTGTATCTCTCATCTGATAATCTTGGTGTTAAAAATAGAAACTAAAAAATCTTTATCAAAAAATAAATTTTCAATAAAAATATTTCATATGGGAATTATACCATAATTGTAAAACTGAAAGAGAGGCATGGGGTCGATTCTTTTAATATTTGTTTTTTAAAGCTTTTAATGATAGGAATTATAATAATAGTATTATATATAAGTAATTATGGAAATGATATATGAGTTAATAGACATGTGAAATATTTGATTTCAAAGAAAGTGATTTAATGGTTTATGTGATAACAAACGAAAAGAAGGAAAGAATGATTATATAAATATAATAACAGACAAAGAAAAATATATCATTTATGATAACATAAAAGTGGTTGCAATAAATGATTGTGTGTTATTACATAAATTGATAAAGATGTTAAGGTATCAGTGATAAAGACATCGGTGATAGAGAAGCATAAAATAAAGTATGTTGATAAAAAAACATTTAATTAAAGGCTACAAATGGTCCAGAGATAGTTTGTGAGAAGATGTATAATTGGAATTAAATCTAGGTAAGTTTGATCTATTTATAAATGTATGTAATAGAGTAGTAGAAAATATAAGTGAAGAAGTAATTATTAGTTTGGATTTAATATAGAAATATAATATGATAGTAAATCAAGATAATGAAACAGTAATGGTAAGTAATATGTTTATACCATTTTTGGAATAAAAAGATTATCGTGCTGGTAACAATCTTGATAAGTTATTACTTAATAAGTGTAATATCGTAAGGTTAGAAAAAAATGATTTTTCAAACTTAGAGGTTCAAAAAATTATAAAAAATAAAACCAATATTATGCTTGATAAGCAATTTTTTGTTTAAATTAATCTAAATTGTGACAAAAAAATCGAATTAAATCTATTTAAAGTACATGAGATACAG